>OZ022417.1:30800175-30880183 GCA_963989365.1 Rhimphoctona megacephalus
ATAAAACGTTAATCGATAACAAAACCTTTGTGTCTAGTTGATGTTGAATAAAATAAAAGGCAGGTATAAACAAGAGGCAATTCGTGTATCTAAATAGAATTAACGTTTGACCGCAAAGATTAATCATCAAATTTAATCCTTCGTTCCAATTCGATTGACAATAGATTCTAAAAATTTGATCCTAGCAACGCTTAATAAATATTTATGGAAAAGTGCGGGCATTATAAAAATGATAAATTTTTATTAAAATACAAATTGATTATACATATATGTATAACATATAATATCGTAGTATTAACGCGCGATAATGCAAAGGTTCTGCTTAATTAATTATGCTAATATTGTCACGTTGTATCGTCGATCAACAATCGCGTTCGCGATATTTTCGAAAAATCTTTCTTTTTATTATAGGTATATCGTTGAGTAATCATCGAAAATCAATGACTCTCGATTAATAACACGAGGAGAAACAAGAACTAATGCGCAAATGTATAATAATAATATGTCACATAACATTTGGCGGGGTTCCCAAATAAATCGGGTTAAACAGTTTTTTCTGTATATCTAATATTATTTGGACTGAATTGCGGTTATCCTTAAAAATTAATTGGTCGGTTTTACTTATACGTAGATTATAAAAATATTTAATTATATCGTTACCGCTTTGCGTTGCAATTAAAAGGCTTATCAGTTTTACCCTCGAGATCGCACGATGGAAAATTGTAGAAACCATCAAGCGGAAGGGCGGGGGGGGGGTCTTGTAAATTCGTAAAAAGGACGATTTCCATTTTTCTTTATTCTTTTTTGTTTTCATTCGAGCATCGAACGTATTATTGTCTTGAAATATGTTATTTTATTAATAATATATTGAATTATTGTTCGTAACGAAAGTTGTCGATTGCAATTTCTACTCGAGAAGTCGAGGGTTATTAACACTTTTCATTGGAACAAAATATTTTTATATCATCATTTCACTATTATTCTATCCTTATAAAGAAATATATTTATTCATAACATCAAAATTCATTTCATTATAAAATATATAATATATGATGTTTTATTTGGGCAGATATTAGGAATATTATTTGTTGGAAAAATATTATTCAAACAACAAAAATAATATTTCCCGAAACAATATTGTTGACGAATGATTTTTTAATAAATCGAGAGAAGCTTATAACGATCTTTTCTTTTGGTCGAAGTTGCATAAGTTTGAAAAATTCGTATTCGTTCAAATAATGCAGCATTAACGCATAAGCTGAAATTAAAAGAATTTCTGCATATTGCGTTCTTTTACATACACATATTGATTTACGAACTCGCTCGCACGACCAAGTTTTGAGGCTCAATATTTTTTCATATTTTCACAATTTGACGCATTATAATCGTTTTATCACATTTGCTTGTCCTGAAAAATAGAAAATTATTTTTGACCGTTGACTTGTTTAGTATTGGTGTATCGTATACGTATCACTGATATTTTATGATTTCTGCGAATAAATAAGATAATTTTCCTATTTATTATCATATTCATAAAAATAGTATTTGAAAAATATTTTTTATGCATATATAGTAGTAGTATAGATGTGAAGCAGCATTTCGTCATGAGGCTCGTCATACGGCGTACGTGCAGGAGTTGATTATTTTTTATTTTTTTATCCCTATCACGCTTATCGTACCAAGTTTTCAACGTTCTACTTCGGACTATTTTTTTTTATCGTTCTTCAGCGCTATTAGTCGATTGGTCCCATTAATCCTGCTTGCACAATATTTCAGACGTATATCAAAGTGATTTCAAGCGATTGCGCGATTAAAATTCGTCAATGTACGCGGTGATGTACGATGATGTACGATACGCGAGGTAGAAGTAAAAGAAACAATAATGTTAGATAAAGAAAAATCATACAACCAACGAGAACACGTTTGTGAATGAATACGCGGATGCGGCGAGTGAAAGATATAGGATAAATATATTACCTATTTTTCAAATATGTATTGCGTTGCGTATATAGCAAAATCATTAAATGCCAATGGGAATAATCTGTTGGATCGGGTTCGTCAAACTTTTCAACGGGGTATTTTACAATTTTTCGATTATCAAACATGTTCTCTCTTCGCGTTATTAGAGAAAAAAATACTACGTGGTGCGTTAGAACGCGTGATCGCCGAGGAAAAAAAATAATACGATGGAGCGAGAGAGTCGTAAATGGAAAAGTTATGAAAACTTGCCGGGGGGGGGGGGGGGGGGGGGGAGGGGCACGTACGTTTGTCGTTGATGTGGTATAAACAATTTAATTGTAAACACGTTTTAGGTGAAACATGTTTTGGGTGTTGTCGCGTCCTGTCGTTCCGTGGGAGAGAAAGAAATTGATTAGCCGCATGGTGGTGCATGGTTGAAAGCGCGGTGGTAAAACCCTGTTTGACGCTGCATTGCCAGCGGCTCACACTTTTGTCTACTCGCGATCTACGTATCGACAAATGTGTACTCAGGTGTTGTGCCGTGCCGGATGTCTCTTACACTCGGTCACCTCTTAAAATATTATTCACATATATACTTGTATAATAAACCTGCAACACCGGCTCAACCTCGATAATCTCGAATTATTATCCACCGAAGAAGTAGACAACATATAGATCGCTAATTGTGAAGAAAAAGTTGCTTCGCATTTTTTTTAACCTTGCACGCCCCAAGAGCGTATTAACGCTAATGTACTTTTATTTTCAGAATTTTGCGATTGATTTACGGTCTAACTTTTACAGTGGGGGGGGGGGGGGGGGGGGGGTGCAGGGCAATGTGATTATTTAATTTTACAATCGAAAACAATGACTGAAAGAAATATCGTCCATACAACGGTAGTGGATTTGAAATTAACGCGTATTGTAAAAAAATCATTGAAAAAAAAAGATGATTCTTCAACATTTTTGCTCATCTCCTTCCAAATAGACTCGAATTTGTTTTTTCGCTAATATGGAGCCTCAATTTTTATCAAAATTTTTCGTAAATAACAAAAGAAAAGCTGGGCAGGCTGAAATTTTTTGTTGCATGTCATTGTAGTTGGACACATTCGTCGACAAGTTTGATCGATTCGTCGAGAAAAGTGTTATATAGGCTACCTAAACCATGTAAAACTCAATAAATAAACCAAATTAGTAATAACGCAAGCTCTCGTCGATATTCTACTTGGAGTTTATCCGCATGGTATACTCAACCGGTAAATGAATCGGCTAAATTACAAATTTTTTCTTAAAACGACCTTGTTTCAGTTATAATAAAACGAACAATTTGACTTTTTTCGTTTTGTTTTCGTTGTAAAGCTCGTCGCTGCGATATGAAAGTCGGTATGTCAAATTCAATACGCGAATGTATATTTTATTATCTCTCTAGTCTGGAGTTACCCCTGTATCAGGCTGCTGTAGAACCGACGTACGTCCGTTGCTCCGATTTCACTGCTGCTGCTGCTGCTGCTGCCCCTGCCGTCCTCTAGCCGACGACGCCGGAATGTATTCGTTATCCCCGAAATTGTTATTATCGACGATGCGAATAAGTCGGTTGTTTTTTTCCCGCCCCGATGATTTAAAGACTAATATGGCATTTCGATCTATTCGGATTTGGATTTGGCGCTATAGATAAATGTTCAAGATTATAGTAGCTTCGGTTGCAATTGACGATCGGTCCTCGCGTTTGTGTCATCATCATGGCTTGCCACGTTCATGTAAACCAATTCAGTCTTTTTTCCATTGGATGCCGCGACGTTCTACGAATAAAGTAAAGAAAAAAAACAATAAATCATACAATGTGGCAATTATAAAAAAAAAAATAATAATAATAATAATAAAGCGAAACGCGCCGCCGCACAATGAATTCTCATGCAAACGGTAATGGGAAAAATTTACTCTAGAAGTTCGGGTCCGTTGAAGGTAGAGAAGCGCCGCGGCGACAACTAGCATCAGGGAACCAATAACTGCCACAACGACACTGCAGTAGCTCCCTATGTCGGGCAACATGAGTAACAGCCTCAACGAGAATGCGAGATCCTCGGTCGTGCCACTTCGCAGATTGAACCAAAACATGGAAAATATATTTTTGGAACATCTTTGAACAGACTGAAAGTGGAAAGTAATGCAAAAAATGAAATATTTTCAAACGGCACCAAATCCGACAATTCGTGACTGCTTGCAGAAAACGAATAACGATAATAATACTTACGCTATGGTTAATGATGGCTGAAGTAAGATATTTACTTGTAATCTCGCTGCAACATCTATAGGAATTCCCGTCGTCTAAAAAACATTCAATAGAAATATGTAATATTACATTTTTTTATATAAATGTCACCGCAGAAAGGATGAAGGAAGAGAGAGAGAGAGAGAGAGGAGGGAGAAGGAGAGGGAGGGAGAGGGAGAGGGAGAGGGAGAGGGAGAGGGAGAAGAGAGAGAGAGAGAGAGAGAGAGAGAGAGAGAGAGAGAGAGAGAGAGAGAGAGAGAGAGTATAAATATGGAAAATATGATTTACCGGTTCGAGGGTAATGTAAAAGCTATGTTGATCGGCATTGGGATTCAATCCGGTTACTTGGTCTCTGAGTATTGGATCGGCTTTGAAAAAATGTGGAAGACTTATGAATCCAGGTGCGCCATAGCGACACGCGGTTACGTGATTAGACCCATTGGACTGCATTCGCCGTTGCAGAAGCAACGTCCGTGTTAACGAGATCCGGATCCGGATCTTTTTCAGGAGCGCTGCTCGGCCCCCGGGGTTCTTCCGTCAACCGCGAAAAAATCTTCCGTCGTCGTAGTCGTCTCGAAATATTTCGCTTGCTCGTGAGGATATTTTCGCCACGTTTCGTTACCGAGACTTTTTTCACCAAGGGCATACCGGTAGCCCAGTATTCCTTGATGTTCTACCGTTCGAACGTACTCGTAAGTTAATGGCCTGAAACAAACGTTTCATTCAACGAAAATCAATTTGCAATTAGTTGCGTATTATTTGTGTACAAACGTAAATACTAATTGAAAGAGAGAAGCATATATTAAACTACATTATGCCGTTGAGCATATTCATATGTATCCTCGATCGAGGTGGAATTCCAGTTGAAGCAAATTAATATACTATATATCTGTGTGTTCGTATATAGCGAAAAGAAAGCATTTTACAGAAATTAAAAAGTTTCCGACAAAAGTTGATGGACTTTTGAAGAAGATGACGAGAATCGAGTTTTGAAAATGCGTTCGTTGTTGAAATGTTTTCAAGCTCATCCGAGCATCAACTTGCAAACAACACGCGCTTCACCTTGTCTTGCTTCTAATTATATCAACTTGCATCGATATGCGTGTATATATTTTCAAATGTGAAACTATGTATGAGGCATTTCGCACCGCGCTTACATTCAAAAGCTCTCCCCGCGCCGCGCCGCGCCGCGCCGCGCAGCGCCGCGGCGCGCGCGACCCCATTCGATTCTATTTTTTTTCTTTTTTTTTTCTATACAAGAAATAAGCGGATATGTATTTTTTTTCTTTACATTGGGGCTTCTATTCCTCCGGATTCAGGCCGCGATAACCCGAAAACTATGAGTGCCGTAACAAAAAAAAACTTCCCGCGATGTTTCCAAGTTTGTCACATACTTAAAAAAAAATCGAATCTCGAATTTAGATCGAATCTCTCAAAAAAGAAAAAAAATCTATTTTTCTTTTTTACTGCTTTGTTGAAACAATCGGAATCTCGGTACATCCTCCTTTTTGATTTTTGATTTCCATTTTTATGCAAAAACTAGGTGAGTTCATAAAATCTTTTAAGAGTAAAAAAAATGTAAAAAAAAAAAAATTCCTAGATTCGGTCTACTATTTTCATAAAAGTACGTTAAAAACTAAGACCCCAATAAGATTCGCTAATACCGTTGCACTCAGTTTTCAACGTGCATTAGGGAATAATAAACCGAGTCTCGAATAATTTCTTTCACATTTTTCCTTTCACTTTCCATTTTTATTTCGTATTTTTATTTTCTATTTAATTCATCAAGAAACGTAAAGCTATTTGAGAATTTTCATTCAAATTTAAAAACTTTAAAAAGCTGCTGCTGGCACAAAAAACTCTGCATTTTTCAACAAAAAAAGAAATATTTTTTTTCATACATATTCGATTTCATTTTTTATTTCAAAAAGGATGTGAAAAACTGTCAAAAGTTTCCGTGTTAGGGCGGCCTGAATTCAGAAGAGTGGAGATGAAGCTCGACCGGTTGTAAAAAATTGAAAAAAAATGACTAAATCGAAAAATTGAAAAATACGTGTCCGCTTACTTTTGTATAGAAAAATATATTAAAAATTTGCACGGATCCAAAGGGATCAGTATTTTGGAATATAAAAGTGAGATGAAACGCCTCTTACATACTTTCACGTAGTAGTAGGGCATACAATATACCTGATATTGTTAACGTAATAAAGAAGCGCGATAAAAGTTTGATTGTAAAATGTACTTTGGATCGTTGGATAAAAATATTAAACAATTCTCAACCTGCACATATCGGCACTGAAAAGAGTGATATCATCCTTATTCCTATAGGGTGGAAAAAACTCTCCGGCACTTCCCTCGACCGCGTTGCAGGGGCTTTTGTAATATTTTGTAGTGTCCTTGTAATTCCAATTTTTCGCCATTCCCAAATTGCTTAGATCATCTTGACCCGTGCCCATGTTGTACAGTCCGTCAAAAGTCGTGGAACCGTTTCTCTGAAAGAACAAACGGAGGTTGAAATTTTTTCATTGACAAAAATAATGGCTTTCTTTCGTCCGCGTATTTTATTGTGTTTTTATTCGTTGAGAAAATAAATTTTGTCTCGAGAATACTCGAGAAAAAAGAAAATAATTCTAAATTTCGAAATAAGTAGAGATCTGTGTTCGAGAGATTGTTTTAAGTTACAATATATTTGATATGTATATCGAACGGAGATAACAAATTTAGATATGAAAATATATTTATTACCAAATAGAACCAGCCGAAACGATCGTACGGTGGTATTTCCTCGTTGTCGGGTGCAAATTTTCCCATATCGATGATCGAGTCCTTGTATCCGGTGAACAGTAGTTCATCGACTGTTCTTACCACGTGTATGCCTGCCAAGCGATTGAGCATGTAAGACAATGAATTTTGGAAGAAGTACGCCCAGTATCGAATTTTGTGAGCAGCTGACTGAAAGAAACATATATTTTTTCATTCACCGGATTAATCAATAAAAAAAAGGCTAAAAAAAGCTTTCGGACTAGTTGCGCTCCTTTTTATCACGGATGATTGGTATTTTATTCTTTTTTTTTCCTTTCTTCCTTGCGACGTCACTGAAATGCTACACACTTCCTGAACGCGGGGCTGAATGCTCGACGCATTAATTCTTCATTATCCACTTGATATCCATGCGTAGAGCTATGAGCGAGACAAGAAAACCGGCATAACCGAGTTGGTGGCGATCGCTCCTATTCTATCTCGTAATAAATACAGTCTCTTGCAAAATTAATTCTCTTGTAAAAAGATTTGAGGATCTAAGTAGCATGCAAGATGGTATTGAAAATTTTAACGCATTCACCCCGGCGATTCACCTATCGTAGCTAATATATGCTTTTTTTTTTTTTTTTTAGTGAAAAGCAACACACTCGTCGGATTCGCTCAGCACCGACAGCACATTTATATTTCAATTAAACCCGTTTTATTCGATCGTTTGTCCGTTCAATGTTTTACTTTTCAATTTGTTTAAAAATGCAATTTGACTCACCACAGCAACGACGTTTAATTGGAAAATCTTATCCTGTAAACTCCCGTTACTCCTGTCTGGATCAAAGTGCCAAGTTCTTTTCTGCAAGTAGCTCACTGTATTGTTCTCCGGATGGAACGTTATGTTCACCTTCTGCCTCTTTTCACTGCAAATGACATTGGAACAATTTATCGTTTGAGGATCATTGTATTAAGATAAAATTGTAAAGAGATGATAATGCGGTTGCCTCCGCAGACTCCGCCGCAGCCCTCGCAGCTTTGGAACTTTTGGTCCATCAGCGTAGGTAGGAATGCGTTTAACTCGCTCGAATTATTTACACACGAGCGCTACGACGGTACAGATTCTCCGTTTAAGGCATCTTCTCACTTTAAACGCCTCAAAAATAGGCTGTTTTTGCGATTTTTTTTCGAGGATTTTTGCTTAAAATTATGGGATAAAACGGATCCTATGTAATAAACACATCTTTCAAGTACATGAAAAAATTTTTATTTTATTTTTTTAAACAATTATTATAATACATCAGTAGCATTGAAAAACCCGTGTAAAAATGTTATGGTCGTGGCTTGTTGATGGTATCTCCGAGACGGGTCGTCTGAAACAAAAAAATAAAACTGTTTTAGATTCAGTATGTCAGTGGCTATAGCGCATATCATCAGATTTTTGATATTCGCGAAAATAACAAAATGGCGCACGTTTTTCGAAAAAGTAAAAAAAAACCACGATTTTTTTGCAGTTTTTTGTAAAAAAAAAATTCTTAAAATCAAAATTTAAAAAATCTGATGATATGCGCTATAGCCATAACTATGAAGCATATGTCATTCAAATTTCATGACAATCGGCCGGATAGTTTCCGAAATTTCATCAACAAAGCACCGAAAAACCTTGTTTTGAGATAACTGCGTTTAAAGTTTTGGTTGCAGAAAAATCATGAAAAAACCTTACCTCGGGTTAATCAGCGATGCCTGCTCCATACAATGGACCTTCCGATTCTTCGTAGAAGGTGTGTTCGTCCAAAGTAGCTTCCCTTCGTCTCGACCTAGTCTCTTTTGAAGCGTTAGAGCTGCGGCGGTTCCCTACGCGTACGCGATCACTGTCGCGTTTCTCGGCGTATTGAACGGCGATAGGGCCTAGTTTGACACCCATCACCTCCAAAATTTTTAAAACAGGTTGTAGCCCTTCGTTATAAATGCATGCCGCTGTTTGGCAAGCAATTTCCACGGTTTTTCTTGATGATGTTTCTTGAAACATCTTTGTTACAAACTTTACACTTCACATATTGTTGTAATGTAGAAAAAACAAGAAAAAACTGAATAATACTATATCCAGCCGTTGGATCGATGTGTACATCGAAACTTGTATCGTCCGATTTTTTTAATTTTGCTGCACTCGCACTAGCATGACTCGTATCTGCTTCAGACTGGTGTGGAAGCACTCCACGAAATTTTCTTTTTTTAGATTTCGAACTTGGACGTCGCCACGTGGCACTTTGTTGCGAAGTCTTTTTATCCATTATAACAATCCTGAGCGCAGAGATGTTGCCGTTACGAAGTTTCAAATTAGACTGATGAAATAACAGTTTAGCATCGTTGCCGAGTGATTTTCTTTTGAAAAATGCACGTGTTAAGGTCTTATTACATGAGTATAGACCCGAAAACAGAATATACCTAAGCAAGGGGTACTACATTAACAAAAGAACACGGCTATTCAATTGTATAGAGTCAGATATACAGGGACCGTCCGAGCGGCGTGAAAGGGATCGCCGGGTACTCTCAGGTAGTCACCTAACGGTCGCCAAAAAATGTAGTTAGACTCGTCCGATCTTTATGAAATTTCGAGATGACATTTTTGAAGATATGTACTTTCAAAATTAAAAAAAAAAAAAAAATCGATTTTTTTAAATTTCCAAAGTGAGAAGACGCCTTAAATTCTCTCTCTCTCTCTCTCTCTCTCTCTCTCTCTCTTTCTGTTTGGGTGTTCTTGATTCGATCTTATGGCCTATATTCATTGATTATGACTGACGTGACAATTGTGACGAATCGCAATCATATGGTGTACGGTAATAATTCATCTCCGAGATTTGTTTGCAAAAATTCATGACGATTCTTAGACAGGTAGATGCAACTAAATTGGCGCATTAATATTTATGTATTGTGACGAAATTTTTTTTATTGTCACCTAAAAACTTGATTCTCGTTTCATCCGCTCGACGCTCCGGCCACGATACCGCTTCGCAAGATCTTTTAATAACGAAAGAATTAGTATTTTTTTAATTATCGAGAGACAGAATCTATCGGCCGAAGGAGTCGGAGAGTGAAAAGGAGGATTTTCGAATTTGTAACGTCGGCGTACTTCGAGCGAGGCTCGTACGCATCTTAAGACATACACACACGACAAATCAACACACACACACGCGCGCGCGCACACAGTCACCAACAGCTAATGTCGAAAACTCGAGAATCTTCGAGAACGTTATCATTGTTGGACGATTCTATTGGTCATCGTCGTTTTCTTGTCATTAGTTCAGGGCAGTCACGTATAAAGGTCGCATCAACCCTTTTCTTATTTGGCTGTAATCCCGTTAAATTTCGCAAGAAACCACGAGAATATTTCTCCTATATTAATTACTTGCCGTAATACTAAATGTTATAGTCGGGCTAGGGGTTGTTAGAAAAAAACAATAACAAATTAATTAATCCCGTTAAATATTCGGGGCCCCGTCTAATGCCCATAATTAATTCGGTCGTGACCAACCTGTCACCTAACTTCGCGAAAATTTAGAAGAAAGTAAAAAAGAGGGGCGGGAGTTCACTGTCCAGCGTGAGACTCTCGTTCTAGGCAGATTTTCGGTCTTCGGTGAGCGTCTAGCGGGACACACGTGTTTGTCGAAGAGCCAGTCAACCGCTTATCTCTCTCTCTCTCTCTCTCTCTCCCTCTCTCCCTCTCTCTCTCTCTCTCTCTCTCTCTCTCTCTCTCTCTCTCTCTCTCGTATTGTGTCGCTTCGACGACTGGCGCCCAGAACAAAAATATAAAATAAGAGCAATAGGAGTGAGAGAGAACCGAGATTTTGTGGCGATGGGTAAAAATTTCCGTCACAGTATTAGATAATATAAATGTGAAAGTACGCCTTCCGGCCTGTATATGCCTGCGTTGATAAATTCTCGAGAATCACTGAAGAAAATTCAAAAAATCTTGTACAGACAGAGCGCGTTTTTATAATCCACAGCAGCAGTTATAATAGAATAATCAGTTTAGATGTATCAAAATTAATGACATAGCGGAGCAAAAAAAAAATGACAGAAAAAATGCATGCATGGCAAAATATAAAAAAATGAATCTTGAATGTTGAATCAACGATTTAACGATTTCAATCGATGCTAAAGGGATGATAAATAAACACTTTTTGAGTATGGAGACAAATATCTAGAGTCGCGGTAGCGACTCGAGACAAGTACATTTATAAGAGTTCGCTCCAAGACTCTTTACGGCGAGGACTGCGTTTTCCAACTGTTTTCAAAAGCTTTCGAAAATTATTTCCGTAATATTTAAATAATTACGGCATTTTGGAGGATGTTGCGGGTTCATGTATTTTTTATGTTTTTTTTTCTTCCGATCGTGACTATTTGGAACTCTGTAGCTTAACGCGTATTGCAGATATTAATATACTGTGAAAAAAGCTGAGACAAGTACATTTACGCCCCCCCCCCCCCCCCCCCAAATAGTCGTTTCAGTTAATCCCCCCCGCCACCACCCAGCGCTAAAATACCGATTCCCACAAAGATCTCTCCGCACAAAAATCCTTTCTAGAAACCAACTCATCATACAAAGTTTTATGAGTAATCGCTCTCATTATCATATCAAATTAAGTCACATTGTATAGAGATGATAATTCCATTCTCGTAAATGTTGTGAGTTCACAAAAAGTTGATAAATAAATAGAGATCTACTAAAGTATATATGGCCAAGTACATGGGATTTTATTATGTTTATAAAATCTCCAATTATGTTCACATGCCATTTCTCTAATTAATGCTTTATTACAACGAATTATTATCCTATAACTTGGAACTACAAGGGCTTTCAAAAAAAAAAAAAAAAAATACAGTATTGCATTAGCCTGCGTGAGCTTAAACATTGTCACATTCTCATTTGTAGTATTTGTAGTATAGTTTTATTGGTAACAAATTGATAAAAGTTTACTATCGTACGTAGAGCGGATACGCACAGAGTATTTGTCCGGCCCGAAAATTTTTCGACTAGTCAGCTAAAAATATGTTTTTTTGTTCACGGCAAATTTTTCAACCACTCCGAACATTCGGATTTCCTAACGCAGATTTGAATCTTACCCGCTTTGGAATGCAATCAATTGATGACCGCTCTTACATGGCAGGCTTATTCCGTTTTGTAAAACCTGTTGTAGTAAAAACCGGTGTAAAAGTGCGTGTAAATGGTACCGGATTACTTATTTCGGGTGTACAGTACCGTTTAGACGCTCTGTAACTCCAGTTTTCCTCCGGATATTACAAAACCGGAAAAAACATGCCGTGTAATAACGTGAGATATGCTCCACATGAGCATCAATTCATCGATAACAATTGGTTAAGGATGTGAAAGCGGGTCGTACTAGTCAATAGACAGTCTTTCACTATAGTTTTGAAAATGAGCTATCACGAGTGACCATATACAGCACAATATCATTCCACAATGTAATGATAATTTTTTAAATAATTAAAAATATTTTTGTCAATTTCGTTACGGAAGGTACAGCATTCTGAGTTGTTAACGTAATAACTCGGTGGTACATAGCGAAAAGATTACTGTCGACAACGTCGCTCGCACATAGTACATAGACAGCTGGGTTTCGAGGTAAACATAACCCCCAAAAACATCAGCTCCTTGACAGTAAGAATAGGTTATTTACATATGTATAGATCTATATGTTGTGTGCTATGATGTGCGACGTTGCCACAATTCTACGGGGTTATAAAATCATGAAGTGTCGTGACAATTTGTGGTCTTCAACTCGATATTTCTAATTCGGGTATTCGTTGACTCCCCTTTTTTAATATACCATCAGAATCCGCGATATTTAATGAATGTGATTGACGTTTTTTGTTTAAAGCATCTGATACCGAAATATATTAACTTTTTAGTTGTAGTAGCCAGAAAGTTATTGTTGCCATATGCGATGTGTAAAATTCTCTATTATTCAATTAATAATATGTCGATCAGATAGTCGTTAAGGTGCCTTGAAATTTCACAGACATCAAGTATCAAGCTTGGACTACAACATATAAAAAAATCAGAACTTTATCTGAAATCAAGCCTAGCGCTCATACATCCTTAAAGGAAAGGAGGATAATTTGGGATACAAAACAATCCGCATATTGTGATTCCAAATTAGCTGTGCGCTTACTTTACTAGTTAAGGCCAAAATGTATAGTAGATTAATGTTGACTTATGTGAGAAATTTTATGAAAAATTTTTGGGCCGGACAAGTACCCTGTGCGTATCCGCTTTATACGTACGATAGTAAACTTTTATCAATTTGTTATACCAATAAAACTATACTACAAATATTACAAATGAGAGTGTGGCATAATTGGAGATTTTAGAAAACATAATAAAATCCCACGTACTTGGCCACATATACTTTAGTAGATCTCTATTTATTTACCAACTTTTTGTGAACTCACAACATTTACGAGAATGAAATTATCATCTCTGTACAATTTGACTTAATTTGATAAGATAATGAGAGCAGTTACTCATAAAACTTTGTATGATGAGTTAGTTTCTAGAAAGGATTTTTGTGCGGAGAGATCTTTGTGGGACTATTTGTGCGGAGAGATCTTTGTGGGACTATTTGGGGGGCGTAAATGTACTTGTCTCAGCTTTTTTCACAGCATTTATGCTGTTTTTGGCTAGGGTTTGTCGACTTTTTGTATGGAATTCATAGCTTGTTAATTAAACATATCAATATTGTGTACGTACTGGGGTATAAAATTCATAGCTTGCCAATTAAACATGTCTATATTATGTATCTGAGTGATGCAAAAGAACTGACATTTTTTTCGGCATTGCAGCAAAATATGGTAACGTTTTATCAAAAAGTGATCCTCTCAAGAATTGAATCCTGAATAAAAATTTTAGAAGTCGCTCAAGCGATTTTTTAATGATTTCGACTAAAAATGGATACACGATCGAATTTCGAGCTGGTGTATCGCGACTATACTCGAACTAAAAATGCAATGTGAAATATTGATCTAAGAAGTGTTCAAATGAATTCAATCTTCGTAATTAACCGTCAATACTTATAATATTATTAGATTACTTAAAACGTACAGTAGTTCTGAGAAGATACGATGAAGATAAAAGAACAACGAACAAGGAAAAACGTGATTTTTTTTTTAATTTTGTAAAAAAACTTTCAAAAAATATTACACCGAAACATCCGTGCCAACAGATCAACGGATCGGAAAATATTCCATAAAGAATGATGCCGAGGAAATACTCCAATAGCATCAGAATGCACCGAAAATTTTTAAATATAAATAATCATAACGAAACGAGATTTTAAAACAAAAAAGTATACGCACAAAGTTTCGAGAGCAAAAGTTTGATATGAAAAAAAAATTTTGGCCGAAATACTACGCGAGTTTTTCTTTTATAATGTTTATTGATTACAAATTATATCTCATGCGCAATAGATAAAAAAAAAAAATTGGTGAAGTACTTGTGAAATTTTTTTTTCTTAAATCAAATATCTTTTCGCTCAAAATTATTTCGCATCACTTGATTCCGTTTTGGGTTGCAAGTGCAAATAGTATTTTCATGTATTTAAGGTCTCTACCACTCTAGGGTGGTTCAAAACCATATATAATTCAAACCTAGGGTGTTTCAAACTTAGAGTGGTGTCGTACACCATTCTCTCAGTTATATAAAAAATGAAGTGAATGGTTTCCATATAAACTTTATTATTGTATGCAAGGGACATTTTATGATAAAAGAGAAGAGGTACTGTTTTCGATTCCGTTCAAGAGTTTACGTTCGTAATAATGAATTGTTGGGGCTAGGGATAATAAAAAAAATTATTTATTAAGGCACTGTTCAAAAGTTTATTTATTAAATTACACTTTATTTTTGCACTATCACTCTTCTATATATATATATATATATAAAAGTTACTTTAACCAAAACTGAAACTAACCGCGATCTTTATAACCTCACGACTGTTCAAAGATATCAAATATTCACCGAATACGAGTTTATCATACACTCTCTTAGTTATCAAAAAAAAAAAAAAAAAAAAAAAGAAACAAAGAGAATGGTTTCTAAATAAACCTTATTATTGCATTCGAGGAACATTTTATGGTAAAAATGAAGAGGCACCGTTTTCGACTCCGTTCTAGAGTTTACGTTCGGAAAATGGATGGTTGGGGCTAGGGTTAAAAAAAAAATTTCATTTATTTAGACACTATTGAAAAGTTTATTCATTGAATTACACTTTATTTTTGCACTATCACTCTTCTATATATATAAAAGTCACTTTAATCAAAAGTTAAAACTGACCGCGATCTTTATAACCTCACGACAAAGATATTAAATATTCACCGAATACGAGTTTATCATACACCATTCTCATAGTTATCAAAAAAACGAAGAGAATGGTCTATAAATAAACCTTATTATTGCATTCGAGAAACATTTTATGGTAAAAGAGGAAAGGGAGCGTTTTCGATTCCGTCGTAGAATTTACGTTCGGAAAAAAAATTGTAGGGGCTAGGTTTAATAAATAAAATTATTTATTTAGGCACTGTTCAATAGATTATTATCACAATTTATTTTTCCACTATTACTCTTCTATCAATAATAATAAAAGTCACTCTTTACTCGTCTATCTATCTATCTATAAACGCTACTCTAACCAAAAGTTCAAATTGACCGCGATCTTTATAACCTCACGACTGTTAAGAAAGAATATTGGTCAGCTGTCATATGCACGATCGATCGAATGTCACCAGAATTTTTACCAATATCACTAGTATCACTAGACCGCGACTGCGAAAAAAAACAGTTGAGCATCAAAAATGTGTGCGAAAAAATGCTGAATGTCCCGGACTAGCAATTGTAAAAAAAATTAATATTATCAATACGATTTAAGCTACGAGGTTCTAATTAGTCGCGATCGAAAGAAAAAAAAAAAAAAAATACTTGAACTTGAATAATCCTCAAAAACGCTGTTATTTAATAAATATTAAATAAACAATTTTCGAAAACAAGTAGAATCGTGGTCCTTCCTTTAAAAGTGTCTTGTAGTACTCGCTTGTAAATGTACTTGTCTCGAGTCGTTACCGCGACTCTTAATTTTTTTTTCCTTGCATCACAAAATTGTGCATTTTTTCGTACACATTTTTGATGCTCATTTTTTTTTCACAGTCGCTGTCTAGTGACACTAGTAATATTGGTATAAATCTCTGGTGATATTCGATCGATGGTCCATATGACAGCTGACCAATATCTTTTTTAAAACAGTCGTGAGGTTATAAAGATCGCGGTCAATTTCAACTTTTGGTTAGAGTGGCGTTTATAGATAGATAAACGAGTAAAGAGTGATTTTTATATTGATATAAGAGTGATAGTAGGAAAATAAAATGTAATAATAAACTATTGAACAGTGCCTAAATAAATAATTTTATTAATTAAACCTAGCCCCTACAATTTTTTTTCCGAACATAAACTCTACAACGCACGAGTCGAAAACGATCCCTTTTCTCTTTTACCATAAAATGTTCCTCAAATGCAATAATAAGGTCTATTTAGAAACCCTTCTCTTCGTTTTTTTTTTTATAACTAAGAGAACAGTATACGATAAACGCGTATTCGGTGAATATTTAATATCTTTGTTGTGAGCAGGTTATAAAGATCGCGGTCAGTTTCAACTTTTGATTAAAGTGACTTTTATTATATTATAGATAGAAGAGTGATAGTGCAAAAATAAAGTATAATTTAATAAATAAACTTTTGAACAGTCTCTAAATAAATATTTTTTTTTATTAACCCTAGTCCCAACAATCCATTTTTCCGAACGTAAACTCTAGAGCAGAGTTAAAAACGGTGCCTCTTCTCTTTTACCGTAATACGTTTCTCGGATACAATAATAAGGTTTATTTAGAAACCATTCTCTCTCTCTTTTTTTTTTTTTTTAGAATGAAATTCGATCATGTATTCATTTTTAGCTGAAATCATTGAAAACTCGTTTGAGCGACCTTCAAAATTTTTATTCAGGATCCAATTTTTGGAAGAATCCCAATTAGAAAAACAATCTCAAAAGTAAATTACATATTTATGTTAAATGATAAATGTGTTGATGTTGAAGTTTGCTTCATTAAAATGCAGTAAAATTCGTCATTATTTTTTAGCAGAATCAAACATTATTTCTAATATTTGATTCGAAAATATTTCTTTCATCACCCGTCCGCGGAAGGATCAACCCGCCTTGCAGAAGTCAAATTTCTCGCGGAGATGTGGTGAAATAGTATAAGCATAGTATAAGTAAAACGGGAGAGAAAAAGGTCAGCGTAAACCGCGTTGAATTGTCTACTTCCCCCCCCCCCCCCCCCCCCGAGTTGTCATTCTATTCGGGACCCTGTAAAAATATAAAGTTAAAGGTGCCACAATCCATCACGGTCGAACTATCTTCGAAGGTCATTATACAAGCATGTTAAGAGCTGTTACCACATGGATTTTTACAGATGATACTAAAATCAAGAAAAAAAGTTGGCCGAGGAATGCCAAAAATAGTCATATGTATTTCTTGGAACAAAGTAAAAAATAAGTCAACGATAACAGAATTTTATAGAAACACTTTCCCACTTTCCCACTTTCGTTACATCGATGAACAGATACATAAGTTTTCACCATAATCATTTTGATTATTGAATACTCGTAAAAGTTCAAGTTCAGAGTTCACAAAAAGTCGATAAATAAATGGCAAAATACAGCATGAATGCTGTGAAAAAAACCTGAGACAAGTACATTTACGTCCCCCCAAATAGTCGTTCTAGTAAAACCCCTTCCGCCAAAAAACCAACCCCCCACAAAAATTTACTAAAACCCACGCTAAGTTGTTCATGTAAAGATTCCTCCGCATAAAAATCCTCTCTAAAAACCAACTCATCATAATAAGTTATGAAAAACCGCCCTCAGAAAAAAGTTATCAAATCCTCAAAACAACCACATCCCCACAAAAATTTACTAAAACTAACACAAAGCCGTCAGAGTAAAAATTCCTTTCTACAAAACCACTTTCCAAAAACCAACTCATCGTACAAGATTTTTTGGAAAACCGCTTTCATTGTCTTATCAAAAAAGTCAAATTGTACAGAGGTGATATAATTTAAACCTCGTAAGTGTTGGGAGTTCACAAAAAGTTGATAAATAAATAGAGATCTACTAAGGCATATATGGCCAAGTACGTGCGATTATATTATGATGTTTTATAAAATCTCCAAAATGTTATGTTGAAATACCATTTCTCTAATATATGCTTTATCACTACGAATTATCCTATAATTTTTAGAACTATAAGAACTCTCAAATATAATTAATATCGGCCGCAGTGGTCGGACGTAGAGTTATAAAATAAAATTGCAATAGCCTGCGACAGTTCGAGCTGTGCTGCATTCTTATTTATAGAATAATTCTGATATACCTACTGTTTTTTAATTTACGTTTCATAACATCAAATTATTACTTTATAATACAACATTACTACAGTCCTAAATAAATTTAGTCAAAAGTCACCGCAGCGGCTCGATGACAAGTATTAAAAAACATAAAGAATCGCATTAGTCTGCGCAAGTTTAAATGCTGCCACATCCTCATTTGTAGTATTTGCAGTATAGATTGATTGCGGGTAACAAATTGATAAAAGTTTGAGCGGATACGCACAGAGTACTTGTCCGGCCCGAACATTTTTCGACTAGTTAAGCTAAACATATGCTTTTCTGTTAGCGGGAAATTTTTCAATCACTCTGATCATTTGAAAATCTCTTGGTGCAGATTTGAATTTCTTGCCCGCCTTGGAACGCAATCAATTGATGACCGCTGTTATATGGAAGGCTTATTCTGATTTTGTGCGTGTAAATGGTACAGGATTATTTGTTCCGCGTTTACAGTACCGTTTATTCGCGCACTTTAACACCGGTTTTCACTCCATCGGATGTTGCAAAACCGGAATGAGCGTGCCGTGTTATAGCGATCGATAACGTAAGATATGTTCCACATGACCCATTCATTTATTGATAACATTTGGTTAGAGAAAAAGCAGCTGATTTGGGATACAAAATAATCCATATATTGTCATCGGAAATTAGCTGCACTTACTTTACTTTTTAATTGAGGCCAGATGCGGCATCAGCTGAGCCACAATCATGGGAGAGAAATGGGATTTTTAGTTATCTGTGCATGTGCCTGAAATGTAAATCGTTGACGAGAGATTTGGACTTTGTGATGTATAAAAAATTGATGGTAGATTGAATTTAACTAATGTGATAATTTTTATGAAAATTTTTTGGGCCGGACAAGTACTCTGTGCGTATCCGCTCAACGTACGATGGTAAACTTTTATCAATTTATTACCCAATCAATCTATACTGCAAATACTATAAATGGGGGTGTGGCAGCATTTAAACTTGCGCAGGCTAATGCGATTCTTTGTGTTTTTTAATACTTGTCATCGAGCCGCTGCGGTGACTCTTGACTAAATTTTTTTAGGACTCTTGTAATGCTGTATTATAAAGTAATAACCCGATGTTATGAGACGTAAATTTGAAAATAGTAGGTGTATGAAAATTATTCTATAAATAAGAGTGCAGCACCGCTCGACCTGACACAGGCTATTGCAATTTTATTTTATAACTCGACGTCCGACCACTGCGGCCGATATTAATTATATTTGAGAGTTCTTATAGTTCCAAAAATTATAGGATAATTCGTTTTGATAAAGCATATATTAGAGAAATGGTATTTCAACATAACATTTTGGAGATTTTATAAAACATCATAATATAATCGCACGTATTTGGCCACATATGCCTTAGTAGATCTCTATTTATTTATCAACTTTTTGTGAACTCCCAACATCTACGAGCAGGTTTAAATTATATCACCTATGTACAATTTGACTTTTTTTATAAGATAATGAAAGCGGTTTTCCATTAAATGTTGTACGATGAGTTGGTTTTTGGACAGAGGTTTTGTAGTAGGGGATTTTTACTCTGACGACTTTGTGTTAGTTTTAGTAAATTTTTGTGGGGATTTGGTTGTTTTGAGGGTTTGATAATTTTTTTCTGAGGGCGGTTTTTCATAACTTATTATGTTCAGTTGGTTTTTAGAGAGGATTTTTATGCGGAGAAATCTTTACATGAGCAATTTAGCGTGGGTTTTAGTAAATTTTTGTGGGGGGTTGGTTTTTTGGCGGAAGGGGTTTTACTAGAACGACTATTTGGGGGGCGTAAATATACTTGTCTCAGGTTTTTTCACAGCATTCATGCTGTATTTTGCTATTTTATCACAAACGCAAGAGACACTGGAGGAAAACTTGGGCAGCGAATACGTTTCTGCTGGGACTGAACTTGATTGAGCCTTTTTCTGAAATCATAATTCCTGGCAACGAAACTTGGTTCCGGTCGTGGGCACGGCTACTTATATAGTTGTATAAAAAGTAAATATGAATCGATTGTTTTTCGGTAACACGAGTTAATCTCGTCACATTTCATAAAGTTCAATCAATTTATTATTTGATGAAACTATGTTCAATTTTTGTCATTGGTTTTTATTCAAAAAGAATATAAAAAATAATAAATTGGTATCATTTGACAAATATAGTAATTGCGTAGGAGGGCTGCTGAGACACGCCCATGAGTAGTTGCGGGTGTTGAAAATTTAAGCAAACCGGGTAGGATCTTATAGAGAGCTGTATGAGGAGAGTGCTATTGCGAGGAAAAAGAAAGAACAAAGAGAATAAAAAGTATAGCCCCGTGAATGTCTTCTCAAACGTGTTCCGCCGCCAGCATACAAAGACAAAGACGAAGACTCGAAGAGAGTCTCACGAGAAAGTAATTAACAAGTCAATTGTTTAATGAGAGAGATCCTCGGTATTGGTGCGGCCTACGCAATCTAGGGGATTGCGCAAGAGGTCCAACAAAATCGTCTTATTAACGTATTAACGAGGCAATATTACGGGGTTAACTATTGCTTCCCGATTGTCATTAATTTCATCATCTGAAATATGCCCGACGGCCTTCATCTCGCGGACTGGCTAGAGCGTGCCAGACTTGCGACAATAATTGATCATTTATAACGAGTTGAATCTGAATAAAATTGCTCGATTACCCCTACCCACTCGCTCACCCGCGATTTACACAAGACGTTCCAATCATTGATTTTTATTTTTTGTTTGGGTATGTCATTTTTTATTATTTTTAAGTAAATACATATCCGTGCATATACACGAAGATGGCTGCTGACTTAAAATTGTGTGTGTGTGTGTGTGTGTATTTACCGGATAGAGAATCTACGCGATTCTAGCGAGAAAACTCATCCCGTGCATAATATTTATCCCATCAAGACGTTAATGAGGTATCGAATTTACTGAATTTCGCAAATGATGCACGCGTTATGAAGTGATATTTAAGTTAGGAGTCTCGCCAAAGCGTTTTTCTACAGAATTTTTTTATATTTCGAGAACTTATTCAGAACACCATTATGTAATAACGTGCAAAATTTGAATAGGATTGACTATTCCATATTCGAGATATCGGAAATCAAAAATTGTATAGTTTTACGTGTGTTCTTATGGGTAAAGATAGAAAATTTCACATTTTACGCAATTGCTTCGGAACTTTTCTACAGATTTTTTTTTTTTTTTTTTTTTTAATTGTCACCTGCACTGGTGTATATGAGGAAGTTTTTCGAAAAATTGCAACAATTCTGACTACTTAGTTTCGGAGATATAGTGATATGAACTATATGTTACGTGTATTGCATAGGGAAACACGGGTATTCCGGCAACTCTGAATTTTATATATTAAACATTGTTCCCGAACATTTTTATTCTTTTAGGCTCCCGTATGACTTGACAATTGCCATTCTTAGATTATTTCGCAGGTTATATCCAAATTTTTGAATTTCGACCGGAGAGTTATCTTTTGAACGTGACTGTGACGAGACTCCTACCTTAAGAAAACGGTGATGCCGGTGATAATCGGTTTTGTAAATTTCTTATCGCAGCCAAAACACTTGCCCGACGCGACTACAGATCGAATCTTGAAGGCCTCCTCCCCCAGATCTTTCTCCAATTTCAATAGCGAATGTTATCAGTAAATAAAAAGAAGCATTATATTATATTGCCGCGTGTAAGGTGGAATTCGCACTTGAAATTCGATGTACAGTAGAATGCATCAACAAAACAAAGGCATATCTTTCTTTCCTTTTCCTCCCCGCTGCTCCTATTCCTGACCAGCTGTCTAATTAATTTTCATGAATATTTTTAATGCGCCAATGCACCAATGCATCGTATCAAATAATTGAATGAAGAAACGAATTTGTATAAATTCGACTCTTCGATACGAACGAAGCGATGATGCACGCAGGTGGATCTGTTTTCGCGATGGTGGGAATAATGAAGAAAAGTATTTAAAAAATGAATTGGTAATGCGGTTGCAATGCGGTACAATGGTGCCGAGATAACGCGCGCATTATTAAAATTTGCAACAAAATGCGCATAATAATCCCGTGGCCAACAACGCGGCTTACATCAATGTACATTTGCACGGAAAGCCCCCGTCCGCTCCGTCGGTTTCTCAAGGCAAATAATATCCAGTTGTTTGGGTTGAAAAATTGGATTTTTTTTTTTTTTTTCATTTTCTCAAAGCACATCGCGTTAAGAACGTTTTCTCAAAATATTCTAAGGATCTGAGCACTAGAACGAATATATTTACGCGCGCTCTCTGAGAGTGTGAGGTCTCCGAGCGCACACGCGGAAAAAAATGAATTGTAGTTTTTACTGAGATTTTCATGAAACTTTACAGTTTTGCACATTAGTAGTGCCTTCCGGACGCGTAAATATCAATTTTTCATGATACTTTAACGGGACAGACCTAGTTAGAATTTTCGAAAAATCGATTTTTTTTTTATTTCATTTTCAAAAAGTAGAATCTCTTACGAACATTTTCCGCCCAGGTAAATGTAAATCGGACCATTATTCGCCGAAATACAAGACTTTGTAGCACGTCGTGTCTGAGCCATAGGTAAGCAGGTAGCGGACTTGAAGTGCGTTTTTCTCGAAACCATGTTTTTGAAGTCGGTGATCACTGTAGCTCGAGAACGGCTTTACCGATCGGGTTGAAATTTATATCACTTCTTCTATACATGGTAGTCCTCCATATGAACGAAGGATTTTTTTTTTGGATAATTATTTTTATTTTTAATAGCAAAAAATGGAACTGATATTTTGGTCAAAAAAACACTTTTGACTTTTAACGGCCGCCATTTTGTGAAAAATGGAAATTTTTCAAAACCCTTCGTTCAACTGGAGCATTATATCATTAACTAAAAATCCCCTCCGTTTTTTTTGTTTCAGATGAGCCGTTGCAGCGTGAGCTTGATCACCGCAAACCGTGTTTTTTTTTGCAGCGTCCTCGGCAATTGACGGTCACCAGCTTATTTCGATATGTATTGCGTTGAAAAAATTGCAACATATACATTACATATGTATCTTTTAAACGGAAGAACTTTTGTTGTGAATTATTTTATCGTTTGACCAAAAAAAAATCGGAAAAAAGGCCTTTTTTTTGACGTTCCAACTAGGTCTGTCCCGTTAAACAAAATCTGCAAGTTCCTGTGGTGGAAAATACTAATACCGTAAATGACATATCGCATGCACTTGAAATGAATTTTTACAGTGTCGAACAGTAAAAAGTACACACTACATTCACCCCGTTTTTACAGTGTGAACCGTAAAAAGTACTCGAAATAATAAACCAAACTTATCCGCATCAGAATTACGCAAACATAAACGTACAATTATTTCAAACAAATAAAATTTTTGAAAAGTCTTGAATTATAAATGCATTTTTCATCATTGTTGATCATACTTTCTTACATTCATCGCTCCCGACATAAATTTCCACAGAAAAATATTCCTACCTACACTGGGATTCAATCGGACATACCTACCTATCTACTACGACTTGACACACGGACGCTACCTATTACACCGCTATCTACTTGATAAATAATTATTGGTAAAAAAAATGATACGGACATATCCAATCCGGAATATAATCGGTAATGTCAATGAATAATCTATGTGACAAGTCTTTTGAAAGCAAGAAAAAAATTTGAAATATAGAATATATCGAATTTTCATGTATTACAATGTATCATATCTGTAAAGCATCCGTGTAGTTCAAAATTCGTCTCCCATTGTTTGAGCTATAATAGGCAACTACAGTCTTTAATAAGAGTTTCATCTTGAAATTTCCTGGCTCACGTGCTTGGAGAAATTACAGTGTACACTGTAAAAATTGAAAGTATAACAAAGCAAATTTTGCAGTACAATTTTCGAATTTTTACTGGGTACACTGCAATTTCTAATTTATATCGACGGTAATTTTCTCTATTGGAAGTACACAATTTTGATATTTTCTAATTACAATTTTTCATGTATGCAGTTTAACATGTTTTACAATTTTCAATATCAGTAAACGGTATTAGTTCACAGTTTATGTTCCTATGCGTATTGAATATTTTACTGGGGGCACAGTAAATTTTATAATTCATACACAGTGGAATTTCTCGTTTTTATTTGTGATTTTTGCTATGCCATTTTTTTGCTGTAGACATTGAGTTTTTTACAGCTTAGATCAACATTAATAATTGGTCAGAAAGTAAAAAAAAACACGAAAAAAGTTAAATCCATTATTTTGTAATGGAGCAACACTGTAAAACGACTAATTTACAGTCTTCAACTATATATTTTGTTTTAGTTTCAGTAATTTTTAAATATCGACCATTAATGTTTGCAGATTATTTTTATCCGTGCAGCGATCGACGACTTTAAACGCGATTACCTCGGAATCATGTTTTTCAAAAAGTACTGTTGCAGTGAGCACGATTTCTCGAGAGCAATTTGACCGATCGATGGATCAAAATTTATATTTTTTTTGGGTCAAAAAACCTAATTTTTTGAACCTCAAAAATCGAACTTTTCGAAAAAAAAGACATTTAAAAAAAAATCAAAATTTCGCTAAACCCTTCGTTCACGAAGAGCATATAGTATTATAGTAATGAAATCTTTTTGGTTTTTTGATTTCAAATGACCTGTATTCCAGAGATATCATGCTCATCGCGAGTGATGTTAAAAAAAAAGTGTTTTAGGACAACGGCCATATTCCTCCCAGTAATGAAAATTTTTTCATAAAAAATTTTATACACCTACTTCAAAATATGTAGTAATTGATATTGTTTAGTGTATTTTAATAAAATGATGTTAACATGGCTAAAAAAAATCATGAAAATCCCTTAATTTTCCGGAGCATAACTAGATATAACCCGTTAATGGGATGTATTTAGTTTGACGAGCTAGCGTCAATTTGACGTTGATGACAAGATGCTTTAATTACACCACGTAAATGCGAGTCGTATCAAAGTAGGTATCTTGATAGTATAGATATCGATATAGGTTGAGATAAGATGCTTGTGCGCTTGCACGTGTAAAACAATCGAATAGACGATGCGAAACAATGCGACTCACTGATTGATCTCCACGTCGATATCAATGGGGTAACGAAAAATTATTAAAAAAAAAAAAAAAAAAAACAAAAAAAAAACAATAATAAAAAGAATGTTTAAATTTTGGATACTCACACAAATGCATACGGGCCAACTTGCACGAGGTTCGGTTTTTTTCCAGGTATTTTTAATTCTTCAGGATTTGTCCAATTGAAGAAAAAAAATTCCATGTTAATCGGAATATCGGTGCTGTCGCGCCAAATTTCGAAACTCCTCGAATCGGGGGATAGCGGCAGTTCCTAAAGTTCGTGCCATAGAAATTTACATTAAATTCCTCCTCCTAAGCTCCTAAGTCCGAAAAAGTCCGAAAAATAAAATAATATGAAATAATTCATCCGCGTAGGTACCCCTGGTTTCATATTGCATATATTTATTTTCATGACGAGCAAAATATAAATAAGCAAACTCATTTGATATGGTAAACTTGTCTGATCGTAAATTTTATTCAGTTTCAAGTATTATGGTGAATGAGGTGATAAATAATGAAATTTGATAAAAAATCTCTTTTTACCTGGCTGAGAATGGTTCGGAAGATTGTTGGCCACAAGAAATGCAATGTAGTGCCGTTGGCGACAAATATGAGACCGACTATCGCAAGAATGACGGATTTCGAAGTCCAGGGTCTCATGATGGGACCGGTGGATTGTTTTCCGGCGCGTTTTCAAGGCTCCGTAAATTCGGCATGAGCTCACAACCCGAACAAGCACGGTGATAAAATAACGTGTCTTATAATCGCGCTCAACGCACTAGAAGAAAAAAAAAACGTCGAGTTACACCTGTTTCTGTCATTTTGAGTCGCGCAAAATTGTTGTACGTAATAAATTCATAATAACGGATAGAAATTCTTTTTCGCCCTATTACCTACTAATTATAATATAATATATATAATATAATATAATACTAATAATACTAATAGCAATTAAATTAATGCGCGCTCAAAGACACGAAAAAGTCTTTTTTTTTCGTATTGTACGAATTTTCGTATTTGTACGAAAAAACAAATGAAAGATTGCGGTTAGTTATCCTGTACTAAAAATGATAATATACTAAATACGAATAATAAGATTTCCGCGCGCGTCTATTCTGTAAGGTCTGTTATAATGTTTTACATGGTAAGTGCGTTTTTTGACTTGCAAAAACACGTGCACACGAGGCGTCGTTTTCTTATCAATGACGTGGTAAGAAAAAATTGTTTCCTTATCTTTTTATTTTTCGTTGGGGGCAGATTAAGATTGTACGAAGAGATCGATCGAGCTGGATATATTTTCTTGATAAATAGATTTAATGCTTGCACAGCTCTGTAGGTTATTAGATAAATTGGTGGTAAAATATTTTAAGCGTTAGGACAATATAATATAAATGTTGCACAGTAAGTTTATATAACCTTGCTTTATGCGACGATGAGTGATATATATATATAACAAATACATGGGTCTATATCATATAACGTATAATTTGCTCTTAATACGCGTACTCTTTTCAACATTGAATATATTTAATACTAACTGCTGCATTGGAAAAATAAATATTGCGACTGTAATGACAACTTGCATTTAACCCGTGAGCAGGTGCGTCACGTACACTTTAAACATTGGGCGCGCGATGAGAGATTTTCTCACATGTATAGCTTCAAGTGCTTAATTTAATAAATAGGAACGTGAAAACAATTTTGCTACAGTGATTGTGGCTATTAAACATTTTTATTTTTAAAATACCATAAATACAATGATAATTGACACTAGAAACCAAAAAAATAATAATTAAAAAAATTCAAAAACAAAAAATCAAAAAATTTTTTTAACTCTTCTATCATACAGAAGAATAAATTTGGTGAAGATAGACAAAATTTCAAATGCTTACGCCATTTGAAATTTTCGAGTAATCATCGTTTTAATGCAAGTGTGAGAAAAAGTCTCATAGCGCGTCTGCTGACGGGTTAAAAAAAATTCAACGACTCGATCGAGAATGTATTTTATTCAAATGATATTATTTTTCACCGTATGTATTATAATATCAAAAGAATAACATTTTTGGTGAATAAAACGTGACGTTACGCGCTGGTATATATCGCTCTAAAATCTTATATGTATTGGCATTTCTTTTTCGGCGAATAGACGAAGGGCAATTTATGCCCGTCTTGAGCCTCGCGGTTGACGCAGAAAATTTCTAAACCTTGCTGCACAACAATAGGCTCAAGAAATGCGGGTATTTCGTTCCGTATATAAAAATTGTCCCAGGCTATCTCGACTCTGGACGCACGTGCAAACCTTCTCCATTGTGTGTTTCAAACATTTTTCATACCTGCTGAACCAAACCGAGCTATACGCGCATGGGACTCACGGTTTCGGATACATCGCTCGGTACATTCTGAACTAAAACTTTAAATGACAAGAACACGAAAACAAAACAACTTAGACTGATCAAACATTACTCAACATTATTCGAGATGTATGTTCGGAAATTGAAAATTCCTCGAAAAAAAACTGACTCGGCGCAGTGGAGAATTCAACAACATTAACGATCACATTGCAGAATATCAAAAATTTTTCAAAATTGTTTTATAAACTTGGAAAAAAGACAAAATATTTGGAGGAAATTTCTAGATTATTCGAGGATATAGTATGTAAATTCAAACAAATTTTCTAAATTTTTTTCAAAGAAGATAATTTTTTTTTTTCAAAATGGTGATCCTTTTCAGATTCGCTGATTCTAAAATTGTCTAGAAAAGTTATGATGACATAGCGGATCTCCGGTTTGGGATTGGGGTCTCAGATGATTTTGCTCGCTGTTGAGAATGTTATTGCGGTTTAAACCCAATGTTGCAAACGGAATTGGCGCAGTTTTCACTGCAAATGGAGTTTGTTTTAACCGTTGTTATATATATTTGTAATGTTGCTGTTATACCCAGTTGATATAAGGTAATAAATTAAAAACATGACAACGCGTGTGCATGCGTCGTAGGTATGGCAATGCACGATATTTCAATACAAATCCTGTTGTGTTATGGTTGTTTTTTCGTTCTAAGGTAAGATTTGCAAAAACATTCAGATGGTTGCTTTCTAGTTCCCTATAGGTTACGAGGGATGATTGAAAACTGAAAGCAACCGTATAACTTAATTTCTGAATGGACGTTTTATGGTTGCTTTTTTACGGTTGTTTCAAAGCAACTGTCGCGTTAGGTCTTTAATACGGTCATTTTGCAGTTTTTGTATGGTCGGAAAAACCATTATATAATTGCAAAAAAAAAAGTCGAAAACTAATTCACAACAGGCTCGTAACTAAAAAGCAATGCATGGTCGACTCAATTTACTAGGTTTCAGTTTGACCAATTATTATTATAACGGCGTGATAATTGTCGATCGAGTATGCTGCGGTGATAGTAATAATGTACGATCGTTTTACGGCTAAAACCATATAAAATCGTTAGATTAGATGACCCTAGACCCGACTAGGTGGGTACTAGCGGTCAGAAGTGTTGCAGCTCCATGGGAGATCATGTCTGCTATGTCAAAAAAATAAAAAAAAATAGGCAGACTGTATTATCACAATACGTCTGATATTCAAAATGTACATAGATTTTGTTATTTTATTTACTAAAATTTTAGTTTTCAGACATTTTGCGCGTAGCATCTGACCTGAGCGTATTTTCAAAAATGTCAAAAACTTTTGACTAACTTTATCATAGCGGCCCGGTTCAATTATTTTTAAAATCTTTTATATGGCTGCCGAGATTACCAATATACTGTTTTCAGACATTTTACGCGCCACATCTGATTTGAGCGCATTTTCAAAGTGTTAACAAATTTGACCGAAGTGTATCATAGCAACCCGGTTTAATTTTTTCTTAAATTTTTGTATGGCTACCGAGATTACTTAAATACTCATTTTAGACATTTTCAATATTGCCGAAAAGTTGATTTATTTCCAAAAAGGAGAAAAACGTTCCGGAGTCGCCCAACAAACGCCCCGGCGCCTATTATGCTCCTATGTCAAGAACGGCCATTCCATAGGTTTGTTCGTGCTAGCTGCACTTTTTACACTTCCGTGGGGAGTGTACACTTGTGCGTTCGTTTTAGCGGACGTGACGTAGAATGGCGCTATTCGCGCTAAAAATGCAGCTGCATTTTCTTACACTTTCTGCACTTGGTTTGAACCGAGTGCAAAAAGCACGGTCTTACATATAGGTCTAGCAACGAAGGTAGTGGGGGTGGTTCGCTTAATGTCGGCACCAAGTTTTGGCTTGCAGCTGCAAGAGCGGTGCTGCCAACTTGTCATAGCGACTAGAGCGCATGCGTCGAAATTATAACCCGTCTTATGATAGAAATGTACATGTAGGAACGTTTCCGACGAAAAAAATATGAATATTGAATATTAAATGAATATAAAATATGAATACTAAAAAAATAATATTAATGAATTAAAAAAAAAAAAAATTGAACTGCAGTTTTCTACACCTTAAAGCATTATTATCTCAAGCAGCCCTGATAAGCATGTATCATTTATTTTTGATAGCTGTAAAGGAGCACGTTTAGCTGAAGCGGTTAAATACATAAAAATTCTATTTGCACTTGCAACCCAAAACGGAATCAGGCGATGCGAAATAATTTTGAGCGAAAGATATTTGATTTGAGAAAAAAAATTTTCATAAGTACTTCACCAATTTTTTCTTAATCTATTGCTCATGAGATATAATTCGTAATCAATAAATATTATAAGAGAAAAACTCGCGTAGTATTTCGGCCAAAATCATTTTTTCCAATCAAACTTTAGCTCTCGAAATTTTGTACGTATATTTTTTTGTTTCAAAATCTCGTTTCGTTATGATTACTTATATTTAAAAACTTTCGGTGCATTCTGGTGCTATTGGAGTATTTTTTCGGCATAATTTTTTATGGAATATTTTCCGATCCGTTGATCTGTTGGCACGGATGTTTGGGTGCAATATTTTTTGAAATTTTTTTTTTTTACAAAATGAAAGAAAAATTCAAGTTTTTACTTGTTCGTTGTTCTTTTATGCGTCGTATCTTCTCAGAACTACTGTACGTTTTAAGCAATCTAATAATTTTATAAGTATTGACGGTTAATTACGAGGATTGAATTCATTTGAACACTTCTTAGGTCAATATTTCACATTGCATTTTTAGTCCGAATATACACCAGCTCGAAATTCGATCATTTATACATTTTTAGCCGAAATCATTAAAAAATCGCTTGAGCGACCTCTAAAATTTTTATTCAGTATTCAATTCTTGAGAGAATCACTTTTTGATAAAATGTTACCACATTTTGCTGCAATGCCGAAAAAAATTTCAATTCTTTTGCAACACTCAGATACATACAGTGGCGTGCAAAAGTTTCGGGCCACCCTATTTTTTATGCACATTGAACAGAAATATGGCGGTGGGAGAAAAACAAACGAGTAATGATAACACGTAATCACTTATATTTAGAAACAATAGGTTGTATACATTGATATCGCACTTAAATCATTAATTGTTCAACAATTTTTTATGACTGACTGTGCAAAAGCATTGGGCCGCGTACTTTTGGGTATGAAAAAAATAACAAAAAACTTGAAAAATAAGGAAGCATGTCTTGGTCTTCTCCACTCGACTCAATACTTTGTTGCCATGCCCTTAGCAGCGATGATTGCACTCGTTCTTGTGGCAATTTTTCCCATTCACTTCGCAAATGGTTCCACAATTCCGTTTTGTTGGAGTAATTTTTCGTTCCAACACGATGCTTGAGGTCTTGCCACAGGTGTTCAATAGGATTTAAATCCGGTGACCGCGATGGCCAGTCAAGAAGGCGGACTTTCCGGTTTTGAAGAAAATTTTTAACAAGACGCGAAGCGTGTTTCGGATCATTATCGTGTTGAAAAACCCAACCACGCTGCAAATTTTTCGTTGCAGATGGGAGCATATGATCTTGTAGTGTGTCCCTGTACATTGCAGCGTCCATATTGCCATGAATTTTCACCAGCCATCATCAACTTCAACGCCATCATCAGAAAATGCTCCTCAAACTTTAATGTTTCCCCCACCGTGTTTTACGGTAGGAATTTGGTACCTTACATTATATCTGGTACCTGCTGGACGTTTTACGTACTTCCGACCATCACTTCCGAATAATTAAAATTTCGATTCATCGGAAAAAAGTACTTCCCGCCAATCTGATACCGTCCAGCGCTGATATTTTTCGCAAAGTCTAATCTAGCCTTCTTATTCTTTTTGCTAATCAATGGTTTTTTTACACCAACACGTCCAATCAGCCCCGCAGCTTTGAGACGTCGAGATATCGTACTCCGACTAACGTCAGCTAGATTTTCACTTCGCAATTCCCGGGAAACATCTGCAGCACTTTTTCGTGGATCTACAATGCACTTCCTTTTTATAATTTTGTCGACGCGATTCAAAGTTTTTCGCGGTCCACCGCTCCGATTTTTGTCACACAGTGAATTTGTTAACTTATATTTAATAATAATACGATTAACGGTACTTTTGCCAATAGATAAAGTCTCTGCAACATCACGAGAACTTTTTCCTGCTGACGAAAGTTTTAACACGATTTCACGAAGCTGAATATTCGTGTGTTTCGGCATTGTGGCAGAAAGGAGACTGATTTTCCATTGTAGGACATGTTTTGAAACTAATGAGGAAAAAAATGTAAATATACCGTGCGTACGAAGCCGCGGCGATATAGCGGCCCGATACTTTTGCACACCGACCAAAGTCATTCCACGTAGTACACGAAAAATACGCCATAATTAAATATAATATATGACGTTGTTACCTTCATTCTAACTCTCTTGAATATTTTGAACAATGAACGAGTGGAGAAATAAAATATTTTATCAATTAACTGGAAAAAATAGGGTGGTCCGAAACTTTTGCACGCCACTGTATATAATATAGACATGTTTAATTGGCAAGCTATGAATTTCATACCCGAGTACGTACACAATATTGACATGTTTAATTAACAAGCTATGAATTCCATACAAAAAGTCGATAAATCCTAGTCAAAAACAGCATAAATGCTGTGAAAAAAACTGAGACAAGTACATTTATGCCCCCCAAATATTCGCTCCAGTTAATCCCCCCACCATCCAGCGCCAAAATACCGATCTCCACAAAAATTTACTAAAACCCGTCTAAATCGTTCATGCAAAGATCTTCGAACAAAAATCCTTTCTAAAAACCAGCTCATCATACAAAGTTTTATGGGTAACCGCTCTCATTATCTTATCAAATTAAGTCAAATTGTACAGAGGTGATAATTTCACTCTCGTAAATGTTGTGAGTTCACAAAAAGTTGATAATTAAATAAAGATCTACTAAAGTATATGTGTCTACTAAAGTACGTAGAATTTTATTATGTTTATAAAATCTCCAATTATGTTCATATGCCATTTCTCTAATTAATGCTTTATTGCAACGAATTATTATCCTATGACTTGGAACTACAAGGGCCTTAAAAAAAAAATACAGACTGCATTAGCCTGCGTGAGCTTGAACGCTGCCACACTCTCATTTGTAATATTTGTAGTATAGTTTTATTGGTAACAAATTGATAAAAGTTTACTATCGTACGTAGAGCGGGTACACACAGAGTAGTTGTCCGGCCCGTCAAATTCCCCCATCCTCCCATCAAATTTTTCGAAGTAATCGATTTTTTTTCTTCGATATTCTCCCTGTCTCGTTATAGCGCTGTTCGAAATAATTAATTTTTGGCTATCCATTTTTTTTAATAAACAAACGAACGTAAAAGTCCGAGTTTTTGGCAACTCTATTTTTAAATCATTGTTAAAAATCATGGAATTCTTTTTTCATTTATGATTCTTTTTGCGATACCTATACTCAAATGGTTGAATTTTTTTCATGGTATTTTTACTTCAGATCCGTCGAATCCTCGTCCCTCGAGTGACGTGTTTTTTTGGCATTGTAAAGATGACGGAATATGTCGTGTATTTTTTTATGAAAAAAATTCTTTAAAATCTTGTGTTTTTCAATAGATTTTGTGGGAGGATGCCCATAAAACGGTCTTAAAAATGGCATCAAATAGTCGTATCACAGTCGATACAGATACCTGTGAAAATTGACGGATTAAGATAATTTTTTTCGCCAGAATTTTTATACGATCTATCTCTAAATGAAAACCTAGTGGGTGCCAGAAAATTCAAAAAATTCTAAAAATCGTGCGATTAAAAAAATAAAAATGAAAGTTGGATGAGACACTTCTGAAAATAGAGCTATCGAGCTTACTTTTTAACAGAACTCATTCTTCATCAATATCTAAAAAACCATGCACGAGAGGGAACAAGGAAGTTAAAAAAATATTTAAAAAATTAAAACATCAATAAAAGTCAAGAGAGTCACCTCTAAATATTGAACCATATTGATTTTTAAACAGATTTTTTTTTTTCATTAATATCCAAAGAAAACACGAGTAGGAGCAAGAAAATAAAAAAAAAAAAACATTTAGCATCAGTCTAATGAACAACTAATATTTTTCATACATACTCACAGCACTGTTAGTAGTGTTCTTATGATAGTCAGATATTTACATCTCCGTTTTGCAGGAAATAAAATTTTTGTTCATACAAATTTTCGTTGAATATTCATTTTCTTATTAATAAATATATTTTAATTTTCATGTTAGAAATATCAGATGTTTCAATGGGTACTACTTTTTTCACGCATGTCCTGAGTTAAATTATCCAATTTTTAAGTTTTCCACTGAAAAAAGAAATTTCACTTTTTCGGGGGGGGGAGGGTGTTCCGCTTTGCTCGGCCCTTCCCTATATATTTTTTTAAGTGTTCAACAATTGCACGCTCATAATAAAGAAAATAAACAATAAAAAGTAAGTAGCGCGTTTATTTTGCAGTATTCGTAAGTATTTGTAAGCCGATAAATACTGTCTTTAAGAATATTTAATCTATGCGCTTACGATGAAAACAAGGTTTGTTCATTGGAATTATTATTTTTCAGTATTAATATTGATTCCAAATATAGTTTAAATGATTCGATGCTTTTTTTGTTTACCTTATACGTTTTTTTATACGAACCCGGACTGGTAATTTTCTTAAAGGGAAACATTTTTGTACATGTATTTTTCTTTACGACAATGCCGCCGCGCACCGTTGCTCCTTTAATTCGATCTGAATGAATTATTAGTCAAGTACCGCCAGTACCAGTGGGGACGAGATGTTCTCCGTAATGGCTCAATCGACGTCGTGATTGTTACACATATAAGTAAAGAGGGCACGACGGAAAGTTTTGCCTTAAAAAATTGGCGATAAATCCACCGAGCAGGAACATATGTTGAATGGTTTATCACACGTCCGCTGCTGTCATATAGCGATTTTATTACACATACATATATATGTAATAATGTATGAAAAATTCAAATAAAACTATGCATGAATGGAAGAGTACATGAATAAACCAGACGTCAGTCGACGGATAATTGTCAAGATTGACTACTCAAATAAAAATAACCTCTGTATATTCGAGGATCGTTATAATACATAAAATGTGTCTTCTTGTTGTACTACAGCAAACTGTAGTAGTCCCCCGATGGTCCGTTTGGTCGAAAGTCCGATGGCTTTACGTATTAGATAAGAGTCTCGCTTTGATCAGAAAGCACGAGAAAAAAATTCATATGTTGGATGTATGGGAGCATGGGGTAACGTGGCCCTCTTAAGCAATTTACAAAGTTTTATCGGTTTACAGGCGGTTGTTCAATTAATTTCATGTCCCAAAATTCATTTCCTATGCTCATTTTCCGGATCTTGTCAAAATAAATTTATGGGGCAAAGTGGACTTCTCCTCGGAAGAACAAAAAATGTATAATTGACCATTCTGACTAATTAACACATACAGACGTTGTAATTGGAACAAAATATGAATTTCATGCTATAAAGAAAAAATGGGACAAAGTGGACCTTTCCTCGGGTAGAATAAAGAAATAACAGAATGAGGCAAATTCTTGGACCCATTTTGTCCCTTTTTTTATGGGCAAAATGGACTTTGAGTTTACGTTTCACCACGCCCTGCCTTGACTTTGTAATATTGTGAATGTTTACGCTTATACCTCCATTATGCGTGGTGTAAGCCACCACAATTTTCGTCCGTCTCAAAATTAGTATTAGGGCCTTTTGTACAATTTCTCCTATTTATCTGGCATATCTTTCATAATTTTTCCTCCGATATAATGCTATATTTAATCCTCCGGGACTAAATAATTGGTCTTTAAATCTGATTGGATCGCAAAATTAGTTATAAGAATCTACGTCATCCGCTCTCTCTGAAACGTCAAGAAATCATTACATCTGCAAAAAAACTGCGGTCATCACAAGCCCGTCATATCGGGCCGGATTAGCGAGCAAGAATCGAAGGGCCACGAAAACCGCTAAATTCTCGTCGTCGGACGTTTCTTGCATTTCTTACGATGAACTTTATTTGCAATTGACCGAAGATTGGATCTGCTGCATGTCATGCCAATAGTGGACCCACACTTTGTGTGCAGGTATCGATTATGATGATATGAGTTATCAATGCGATTTTTGTAATAAGTGTAAATAAAATAATCAGCTCTTAATAATTTATACATTGATTGGTACTCTCAGCCTCTTGCAACTATAAGTTTCACAAAAATGTGGAAATTTTTAATTTTTTCATATCATAGCCTCCACGTTTTCTGCTTATTACCTTGAATTTATTGTTCAATAGCGTGTGGAATCTTGCAAGAATGGTGATGAGAACATGGTTTGAGTTTGATGTAACAATTTAACAAATTTTATATATTTTCAGTTTTGGGACAGTCCACTTTATCCCAGAATTTGACATTTCATAAGAGTCCACTCTGCCCTGGGTGGCCACTTTGCCCCACACTCCCCTACGCAAAAGAAAAAAAATTACGAATGGGAGCAGTATGATACAAATTATGAGGAAAAATGTCTGTCGCGGTCATAGTTCAAAATCGTACATTCACATGAATCAGTTCTTAGATCATCATTATATTCGTCGTTTTTGTATATCGATAACGAGAAAAACAAACGCGAAGATATCCCCCCCCCCCCCTCCTCCGGCAAACCGAGTATTTTTCGCAATTCCATCAATATCGACAATATGCGTGTCTGGCGGAAGAAACATAGATAGATAGTTATCCGCTTACCGAGATAGAACAAAGATAACGAGTGAAATACTGGATGATAATGCTGAACATTGTGTGAGTAAGCTGTTTTGCTGCTAATCTTTGGTGACTCGATGCACATTTACATCTACTCCGAGTCGAAATTCTACTCTGTTTCCTTCGAAAAACTAAATTTGACGGATGTAAAAATACGTCGAATGTAATATTTCGTTCATTCGAAAATCGTTCAGTTGTACACAAAGAGAATATAAATAAAACAGTCCGTGATAGATTTGAACGTGGGGACAAGTTGGCAAAACTTATTTATTCCTAAGCGATAATTTTTTTTTTAACTTGCGAAACGTAAAATTTCAAATACTACGCCATCATTGCGTAAATTTTTCACCGTACAGCACGATAAAATTTAACCGTGATGCTCATGTAATATTTCAAAATAAATATTGAAATAATTGGCATAAGGACGGCACTTTTTCAGGGACATTTCTTGAAGACATAAAATAATAAAATACACGGTAAAATTTCATTTGTATAATACAAATTTTAAATTTTGTTCTGCATATTTTACTGGAAATGAAAATTAACTGGACACTCGGGTAAAATTTCTTATTTTAAACAAGAAATTTTATTTAATTCTCATGAAAATTTGTGTTTTGTTTAGTAATAATCTTAGAAATTGTTGCCACCTCACTACTTACTTATGATGCACGGTAATATTTCAAGTTTAATTCTGTACAACTGTATCAATCATTTATGTCATAACACCGAGAAAAGAGATTCGCTGCATTAGCCAAATAAATTTTGTTGGCCTGGATTTTGTGGAATTAACGCAGTATAATATATTTTATATAATAAAATAAAAGATTGCTGGTATAACCAAATGTTACATTCGACGTATTTCGCGAAGCCATTTTGTTGACGTTTTTCTCAGTGTATATATATGAATACTAACGGAAAGCAAAAAGATTAACACGCCCTCATAATCAACGGGTCAGACATCTACAAGAAGAATAATGATGCTATTGCACGATTATTTTATCAATAATCGTCGCACTAAAAGTACGGTCCTGGTACTATCATTGTCGTCAATTTTTCTACTCCTTCCCTCATTTTTATGGATATATAAACGTTTTTTTAAATTCAAAATAACGTCCGTTCGGGTCTGTTTATCAAATTTGATAGTAGTACTGTTCCAGAATATATATGTACATTAGGGTAGTCCTTAATGAGATCATTTTTGAATGTTTACTCTTCCAAGGGCTTAAACGCTTCCTTTTCGATACAAAAAAAAAAAAAAAAACATTGTCACCAGGTTTCAGCTCTTAATCTCAATTTTAAGATCTTGCCTATGATGCTCAAAGTTTTCCAATTAAATAATACATAAGTTTTTCGTTTTCAGCTTCAGTTATTTAATACGCGGCTGTATCTCATGCTATCGTCTCGTTATTAGGCTTGATTTGTAGATAATTCAATACTCTTTTAAATTATCCACAGCATTTTTATTGTCACTCAAATCGTTTCACAAATATAAGTCTCGAAAGTCGTTTTAATAAAACGTTATGGGCCGGACAAGTACTTTTAACATGTATTTAAACATAATTTTATAACATTTACAATTTATAATATTTATAATTTAACAATTTTGTTAAGTATTCTTAGCACGTCGATGTTGAAATCTTCTGTATCACCAAAGGAATACTTGTCCGAGTATTTATATTATAAATTTTACTGCTGCACGTAACTTAGACAGTAACCTTTTTTTTCTAGACTATTAATACTTCTTACATACCAATTATAAGTAGTATTTTTCTCATCTTCATTACGCTAATTTTTTAATGATTCAACTACTGTTTTTTTCTGTGGAAACAAATTCAAGGTAAAATTTAATGTGATTTCGGAATGAAAAAATAGGTAAACACTTTTTAAAATTGCTTTAAGTGGAGTTTTGGATCTTTTGTACGATTTTTCGTGACATCATAGGGAAACGAGGGACCCCCAATGTACTTATCCGGGTTTTTTTCTCCGGGAGGGGATTTTTGCTATTCGATATCACTTCTTTTGTCTATGGTATTTTCAAATATTCCACTTCATATAGACTCCAATAGAGTCTGTACGTAACAAATAAAATTACAACGTGTTCGTATCGTTACATCATCGATTTATATCAGTGACAGGAATCAGTACTATTCACTCTTCTAATTCGACATAAAGGAATGGGACAGATTTCCCACCATAAATTTATTGTTGTTGGGGTTATTTGAATATAGGAACGTTTCGTTCCTGTGATAAAGAACAAAGTTATAATATTTTCGAAAGAGTTAACTACAGGCTTAAGGTACTGTCGAGAGGTTAGTTATTCGTTAATAGGGTATTATTCGATTATAACTTGGCAGGAAGGGGGGAAATTCCCAATCTGGAAATTTTTTCTCTATTAGCAAGCCAATCAAATTTTGTTGGCATATAGCTTCGCCCTCCTGGATTCAGACTCAAATACGTCAGAACCTGGGCGCCTGAGAAATGAATTATTGAAAACAAATTAGTTTTCCAAAAGCTAATTGAATTCACAAACTTTTTGAGCGCGATTTCAAGGCGGACAGAATTTTTCTGTAAATTTTATAGCTATAAATTCGTTTTCGTCGAATAAACATATTTGAATAGCAGTAACTTCTGTACATTATGTTGTATTTTTTTATTATTTATTATGTTGTACTTTTAATAAATGAAACATCAAAAATACAATTTTAAGTAATTGTATAGAAATAGAAAACATATCGAATCCACTGTGAAAAAAGTTTATGCGTTCCTGTAGTCTTATTTTTATTGACAACGAGGTCAAAGCATGATATTTGTAAATACCATTTATAATGAAAACTTACAGCTATTTTAATATTCTCATTGAATATAGTGACATGTTCAGATAGTATGTTATGGGTATTTTAAAACAAATTATTCAACAAAGCAAACAAACTTAGATCAGGATCATGCCAATGAGTTTGCTTGCATCAGTTGCATTATCTTCGTGTCAATTTTGATAAAATCAAAGCCAGAGGTGACTGTAGAGAAAAACTTTCTGAATCATGATTTTTCAATTTATAATGCGACAATCGCAGCCAAACTTGGAAATACACAACACATCTGTCGCTTTTCAAAGCTTCTAAAGTTTTTTAGTATCCGATGCATTCCAAATGATAAAAATTTTGATACTTCAGGAAAAAGAGCACCCGAAGACTTTATGAAACACCTTTTCAAATTTATTGTGCCACAACTCAAGCAGAAAAGTAAAAAAAACATACCGCACATTGCGCTCAACAAAATTCAAAATTTTTGGATGTATCCATTGCGTTCTGAATTTTCATTTCATCCAGAAATGAGCAACCAAAGACTTTTTGTAACAAATTTTTCAATTCATAATGCTACATTCAGAGCCAAGGTGTTCTTCGCACATATCGCTTCACAGAATTTTCAAAGCTTGTAGGTATCCATTGCAATCTGATGATACAAATTTTAATAAAATCAGAAAAAGAAGATCGGGAGACTTTCCGAGACCGCTTTTCAAAATTTATTGTGCCATAATCAAAGTGACATAGTGAAACAATCTAGCGGACTACGGGCTCAACAAAATGTTAAAATTTTGGATATATCCATAGTGTTCCGAAGACAGCAGTTTTGATCTCATCCAGGAATAAACGAACGAAGATTTTTTATAACGAATTTTTCAATTCATAATGACATATTCGAAGCAAAAAGTGAGGATGCTTGCCACACGCATCGCTTCACAGAATTTTCAAAGCTTGTAGGTATCTGTTGCAATCAAATGATACGAATTTTTATGAAATCAGAAAAGGAACATGGGAAGACTTTCTGAAACCAATTTTCAAAATTTATTATGCCACAACTAAAGCGACAAAGTAAAAGAATCTAGTGGACAAAATTTATCAATCCATCAAAATTTATAAATTTTGGATGTATCCATAGTGTTCCGAAGATGGCAATTTTGATCCCATCTAGCAACAAGCGAATGGAGACTTTTTGTCACAAATTTTTCAATTCATATTACCACAGTCAGAGACAAAAAGTGGGAATACTTAGCACACATGTCGCTTTATAAAGTTTTCGAAGTTTGTAGGTATCCGTTGCATTTTAATGACATAAATTCTGGTACTATCGAAAAGAAAGCACCCGAAGACTTTCTGAAACAACTTGTGGAATTTATTATCACAAAACCTATTTTTTATGTATCTATTGCGATTCAAAGACAGAAATTTTGATCCCATCCCAAATCGAGGGACAAAAGACTTTTTGTAATAAACTTTTCAATCCACATTTAACTTTACTAAATTTTCAAAGTTTATAGGTATTCGTTGCATTTAAGTGATACAAATTTTGTTGCCATCAGAAAAAGTATACCCAAAGTCTTCTTTGAAACAACTTTTCGCATTCATAACGCTACAACCAAAGCGGAAAATTGATGAAAAACTTAGCATTCATGGGGCCCAACAAAATTTTTCAATGTTTGAATGTATCCATTGCGTCACGGAGACAGAAATTTTGATCCCATGCAGAAATGAGCAGCCATACTGTAACAAATTTTTTAATTCATGTTGCCACAGTCAAAGTGAAGAACTAGAAATACACATATTTGATACGAAACCATTGCATACCAATGAGCCAAAAAAAAGTGACCGTAGGGCAAACCCGAAATAAATGGACAAAAATAGAACAATTTTTTAAAATAACCATTCCACAACAAATTTAGTTTGTACACATTTTATTTGACTTAAAATTTCGATGGTTTATTTGAATTCATAAACATAATATTTGTGTGCTATTTCCTCATAGAGGAATAAAATTTAAGATTGGAAAAAAAAATTCGGAGATATAGGTTATCAGACCTATTTTTGTCGCTGGGTATCAAAATACTTATAAATGTTATTGGCAGACGTATAACTTTATCGTATAAATTCAATACTCAACCCTTTTTTCCGCTGAATTCCGGCATAACTTTTTTTCTTAATTTATCAATGTCATTACGCATTTCGTTATTTATTAACACTCAGACAGACTGGCGGTTCAGGTTATGTTTTTTATCGCAAATCCTATAAAAGCATGCGTTATTATAGTAAAAATTATTTTTAACGAACGAAAATACTTTCACCGATATTATAGGATGGTATATTCACTGAACTATAAAATTTAATATTTTACAACTTTATCTAAATGGCTCGTAAGTCCGACACATCGGGTTTCAAAACTTTGCTCCCACGTTCCGATATACAGAATGGACAAATCGAATCAGAGACTTGATCACACAACCACTTTTAATAAACTAAAATTTATTATTTTACACTGAACTATGCGATGAACGTTTTTACTTATTGTCTTTGTCCCGCACTTCGTAAAGTCAAAACTCCGTTTTTTCATGACCATCACAACTGACAGACTCACGCTACAGATATATAAAATAACGTGGATTCGGTAGCAACCGATCATAGAGCTGGAAGGCAACATATCGTCCCTGCTTGTGTTGGTGCACGCGCATGTACAGACACGACGAATCCATCGATGTGTTAGAGATTTTAGCATAATCTTGAGCCTGTGCAAAGTTTTTTCTCAGCAATTACGCTACCGATCATGCTGATTTTAGGCTCAATCGAAGGAGAATTTCTCTATTAATCTCTAGTTCAATTTTCAAAATACCTAAAGGCTCCTGAACTCCATAATTCGACAAAATGACATGCCAATTTTACCCCCACCATCGCGAATCGCTTTATTCAGAGAAAGTATAGACTCGGCGAGCCTCGGGCCAGCAGACGACAGAGCTGCCAATGTACTTATCCCGAGACTCTACCGAGTCCCTTGATTAAGCTATCAATATTTCCTAAATTCTTTTTTTCGAAGTTTCGTATAGAAATAAAATTGTTTTTTACATTTCAAGAGGAGTCGATAAATTTCAACTTAACTAAAAAGTCGCTAAAAAATTGGTATGTTCTTTTCAGAAGGCATTTTTTAAATTTTCACTTTTTCGCGGGCTTAAATTTTTCTAATTGATAAATAAAAAATTCTAACACGTTGCTCCGAAAAACTTTACACCCGGCCTTGTTTTTTTCTTCCATAATCATAAGAATTAAAAGTATGGATCAGTCACTCATCCCCTTCGAATTTTTGAAGACGAAATTTCTTCACACCGTTCGTCCGATCGGAATAAAAAATCTTAGCCCCATTGTTGCCATTTTTCTGCATGGGCTAATGCGTGGGAAAATGTAAAAAAAATAATTTTATTTCCATACGATACTTCGAAAAAAAAAATTTAGGAAATATATTGTTAGCTTAGTATTTATATTCAAACGTTAATTTAAAAATTGACGTTGAATCGATGAATTTTATACAAATTAAAAAAAAAAAAAAGTACAGTTTTGGATAGAAAATTTGGCGTTCTACAAGTTCGCCATTTAAACTCTATCGATAAAATCAATATGTTGGCTGTTATTTAGTAAAAACTGAATTCGAATGGAAATTCTATTATTTACGCGGGTACACTAAGAAAAGAGATTAGTTGAATCAACTAAATGGCTTCGTAAAACATGTCGAATGTAATATTTCGTTCGTTCAAAAAAACGTTTAGGTGCACGGATTTTTATTATATTTTATTATATTTTTATTATATTATATTTTATTATATTGAACAAAGATATATATTCAATTAATTAAATCAATTTTGTTGTCTTAGATTTTGTTGAATGAACGCAAGATATGTTTAATGTAATAAAATAAATACTTGGTATAACCAAATATTACATTCGACGTATTTCACGAAGCCATTTAGTTGATTCAACTAATCTTTTTTCTCGTCAGTATATATCATCCAAATAAAGGACTTGACGAAATTGGGTTCGTAGACTTTTTTTCGTAGAATATTGAATTCCCTACAAAATTGGTATTTATATTTTTTATGTTAATTCAACCATTCACTAGTTAACAGCAAAAAAAGGTCAATTGTTTAAAAAAAATGTTTTTCGAGACTTACACCTGTGAAACGATTTAAGTGATAATGAAAATGCTGTGGATAATTTTAAAGAGCATTAAATTATCTACAAATCAAGCCTAATAACGAAACGATAGCATAAGATACAGGCGAGTATTAGATAATTGAATATGAAAACGAAAAACTTACGCACTATTTAAATGGAAAACTTTGGGCACTGTGGGTAAGATTTAAAAATTGAGATTAAGAGCTGAAACTTGGTGACAATTTTTTTTTTATCGAAAAAGAAGCGTTTAAGCCCTTGGGAGAGTAAAAAATTCAAAAATGATCTCATTAAGGACTACCCTAATGTATATGCGGCATTCCACGCCAAATCGATCTACGTCAGACCCTTCCATTCTTCGATCTGGCTGAAAATTTTATGTGTTGTTTGACCCATTGAAAGAAGCTCTCTTGATTCTTTTTCAGATTTTTTATCCATACACTTGTGAGATGATTTTTTTTTCCAAATTCGATGTTTTTTTCTTCAAATGACTGTAACTCTTTGAAAAATCGATCAAATCGAACTTTTTTTTAAGAAAGGTTGATTTTTTACCATACCGTTGGAAACAAAAAAAAGTATTAGGCGCCCTGTAATTGTTCTATCTGGACAAAAAGACAAATATCTCGGTAAAAAAAAATCGTAAAACAATTTAGTAAGTGGGATTTTAAAGCGAATAAATTCAACTCTATTTTGCTTTTTTTGTTTAATATTTACAATTTTTTTTGCACTCGATACGTAATTTAAAAAATGACAGTTTTTCGCGAATTTCTCACTTTTTTTAAATCGAGTGCTGGGCTTGAAAGAAACATAAAACTGACTTTTTGGTCGAAAAACCTTGAAAAATACATTTTCAGCTTCAATTTAGTCTTTTGATAACGTTTTTGCGATTTTTTTCGCAGAGTTATTCAGTTTTGTCTGGAAAAAGGCAGGTTGTCGAAAATGCGGCATAACTCGAAAACTATGGGGCTTGAAATAATTTTTGTAGGGAGCGAAAAGTTTTATTTGATCAATTTAGTTTCACCTAAATTTTTTTTGATTTTTTTAATCAAAATTTTTTTGTTTCGTTATTTCTGGTTGATGATCGACGATTTGTCTCGTTAATTTATAAGCGTAACTTGAAAACTGAAGAGTTTCAATTAAAATATTAAAAGCAGAAAAAGGTATATATTGAATTTTTAACACATTACAATTTTTTTAGGATTCTCATCCCATTTTTTTTTTATTTTGATTTTCAATTCTCAATAAATTCGAATGTCTTGAGAATTTAAAAATAATATTAACGAAAATGAGATATAAATATTTACACGTGTTCTATGGTGATTTTTATTAAATGTGAATAATATTTTGTGTGACCACCTTGATTACGTTAGCAAATCTTTTGGACATAAAGCGCACTAAGTGTGGGTCTTGCTTTGTTCGAACATCATTTTAGGTGTTGAGCGAGACTCAGCTTGCATTTTTTCGGAATTTTTTGACACTTTTAGATGTGATTTTTGCGTTCAGGCGTACAGATAATATTTTATATTTGAACCAATGATATGCCCTTTTCTGCTTTTGATATTTTGGTTAAAAACCCTCAGTTTTCAGTTTACGCCAATAAATTGATAAGATAAATCGTTGATTGTCAACCAGAAATAGCATTATAAAAAAAAATAAAAAAAAAAAGAAAATTTTGGTGATTATTTTTATGTATACTAGTATGAATTAAATATTTACACTTTTGAATAAATATATCGATTCTTAAGTGGCCACATTAAAAAAAAAAATTGTATATATCGATAAAAAAGCATCTGCGAATGAATTTTCTCAAGTCCTCATCGTGACAGCGGCTGCTTCGAACGATTAATAAGCAGTTTTTTTTCGTATAACTTTCCGAGCTAGCAAATTTTACATACTGTATCGTTTATATGTAATTATTCTCAGGATGTATCACGGAGAATATCTTATTACAGTTTTAAATTTAAGCTGACGAGTGATTTATTCAAAAGGGTATATATGTTTTTGTTTTTATTTCATTCAAAATTTTATCTATTTTATATCACATTATTGCGATTCATTAATTGATGAATTAATTATACATCTTTCATTAATTTAATTAGTTTGTGAAATATGCGGAATTTGCGTTGCTTCAATTTTTTTTTTGTAATATCATTCGTAAATGCATCCTCATATCGATATCATCACTAAATTTAACTATTACTTTGAGGCTCGATGCTATGAATAATTATTGAATGTTTCAAATCGAAATCAGCATCTTAAAATATTCAGCCTTTTTTTTAATGATATCATTTTTATTCCACGATAATGACGTCTCTATTATAGGGACCGTGCACGACGCACGGTGACAACGCCACGAAGTGGGCAATCTCCACATTAAATAGGTGAAAGTTATCAAGCGCGTATACGAGAGTTACTATGTTTTTGAATTAATTTACCAAATAAAATTATTTTGTTTGCATTTTCTTCATCAAAAGGACATTGCTACATACGAGGCGGCTCTCACACCCCATTTTGATTTCGGAAAGATAAACCATTTTTGAAATATTACTCTTTCTCCGAGAGCACCGTCTATATCCCATGGATGAAGAGTAAGAAACAAACGAAATGGATTATATAGCCGGTTTGTAACGGTATTGTCTGTTTCTACGACATTTGAAACGTGTCCTGAATCACATAATTTTTTCTTTTTAAATAATTGTAACCCCCAACGCAATCATTAATTACAATCATTTAAATTGATAATTTTCAACATTGTTACTTGCAATATTTGGTTGTTTTTCATACACTTTACAGCCAAAATAGCACCGGAAAAATTGCATATTTAGACGCGAGGAGCGCGCACATCGGCGGTGGCACTGCTCTCTATAGCCGACGCACGGTCCCTATAGCTCTCGGTTTGGTAGAAGCAGCAGACTCTTCAACGCGTGTTCCTCACTAACACGAGGATACTGCCCCGCCGCCGCCGCCGCCGCCGCCGGTACATTAGCTCTTTTTTCGTGAGTGATTTTGTTTCTGGCATAAGGCAGTCTTGAAGAATTTCTCACTAGGCACGATTCAATGGCTCTACGAGCCCTGCGACGATGCTTCGAAATGAGCATTTTCCAGCAACTAATGTATATCAAATGAATTGTCACTTTCTAAATAATAAATTCTCCACCATTCTTTCACAGGACTATATTAATGAAATTAATAATGATAATACAAAAATGTTGAATATCAGTAAAAAGAAAAGAAAAAAATTTCACTCGAGATGGTCCTTTATTTTCTAATATCCCTTCGGCTTGCAGTCGAAGAATTCACTTTATCTCCCCCTTTTACAGAGGAAAAATGTCCAGTTACAACAAATGGTATGCAGCAGGCAGCGCTGCTGTGACGACAACGTAAATCAAATGAATTGAAAAATCGAAAAATCGATGAATTCGATTGATCGATATTTCGATTCGTTCAATATCATGATGTAAGGACGTATCGAAATAACGAAATTTGCGTAGTTATATACTTGATTCGCGATATGTATGTACGTCAAATAGGGTAATTTGGTAGTTTCTTTTTTTTCAAAATCCATCAAATGCAGCTTTGTGGGGGGAAAAAAACCAGTTTTGCCTCAGTGATACGGCTATCATTTGGGAATAGCGAACATTTTTGTGGCAATAAATTTGATGAAATGGGATGATTATCGTGTGTATTGTTAAAGGCGAATTGAGCGAACTCACGTGTTCGGCGGCTCTCGTTACTCGTCGGTTGGGAATATGGTCACGAGCGTGAGACCAGAGTCGGACTGGCGAGTTGATGACGATAGGTTTACGTTCTTTACGCAGACTCTCTTCGCCCCACTCTGCTGCGCAGCGCGCCTAGCCCGCTTCGCGCGTTTTAAATCGGCGTAAGCTCACGCGACGAGGCCGAGGCCGAGGACTGCCACAGAAGAGAAAGAAAGACTAATAAAAAACGAGTATAATAGCTAGTAGTGTCCCCCATCCTCCGCGCCACTGTCGGCCTGAGCGTATCAGCGGGTAGTAAACTCCACGAGAGTCTTCCTTCTCCCCCGCTACACTCTTTGCTCCCTATGCACAACCATCAATGAATCGTAAGCTTCCTTTACAGCGCAACGACCGTATGACCGGCGGGCGTTATGGCCCAACGAACTCGATACGGCTATTTTATAGTATATTTACAACGGTACTGCTAAAACCTCCTCCCCTAGCCATGAGGGTGTTTTTATATACGCCTATTCCCATGCAGCTTAAACTTTATACAATTAGACTTTTGGGGTTTGTTCTAAAAGTTGAGACATTTTTCGGATGCTGCGGCACGACGTCCGAAGTATTGTTGTTCAATTGTAATATACTGTTAAAAAGTTATTAAAAAAATCGGTCGAACGAAAAATTGTTCTATCAAGAAATGAGGAATAAACTTATATTTTTATAGTCCTACCAAATCAGCGGGTTTGTGAGAGTAGTGTATTTGTACTTTTCGAATACGAATGAATTTTAAGCAGAGACGATATCTAGTCAACGAATAAAAAATAGGCAAAAATGAAATTAGTTGATTGTATAATGTATTAGTACATCATAATAGTGATTAAGAGTCCAATAATTTTTCAGTGGTTATACGTCGTATAAGCGTCGATTCACTCATTCGTCCACTCATGCACACATGAACATATAATTCATTCGTTTGAATAAGATTAAATATTTCAATACAGAGAAAAAAAGTCTTGGTCGTTTGGTTGAGGAAATATGGAGTACAATCGAAGAAATACCCGTTTTCGTGATCTTAATCTTTGGCGTTATAATTCCTTGTTGGCTCGTTTTCTCTGGAAATGACCCTGTTTATGGAGGCGATGATACAGACGTTGACTTGTCTGGAAACCATCGAACCCGGTGAATGAAAAAATTGAGTTGGACATATTTGTTTTTTCTTTAATTGGGGTAAGGCGATGATGATGATGATGATGATGATGATGATGATCGTACTTTTCCACGTGGCCGACTAAATGGGGATAGGAGCGAGATCTTTGGTCGCGGTGTATCTATCAACGGTTTCGGAGCAAAGAGCATGATATCTCCACAATTCGGAGCAAAGCAAAATATAGAGGGTTGGAGAGGTAGGGGGGGGGGGGGGTGGGTGGGAAATTACCTGCTGCGGGTTAAATAAAATCCATCGATCGAGAGATCGAGAGATCGATCGGTAGGCCGAATTTTGACGAATAATTGTCTCCCAGGTTATTCTCTTGGAAAATAAGAAAAAACAACTATTGCATCATTTCGATACTTATTTTCGTTATAATCGCAATTAGTTATAAAGGAGAACATGAATAAAAATAATAAAAATGAAAACAAAAATAATCTGCGGTACAAGTTTTAATAACGAAGCATGAAAAACCCATTAGCAATCGAGTCTAACCCAACTTTTTATAAATATAAACAAATGACTATACGATGTATCATTGCTGAAAAACTTTATTTAAAAGTAGTAAAGAGGGGCGCGTTTAGATGAAATGAAAAATGAATTTGTTCCCATTTGATGAAATTCGATCTTCCATTGGAATTGGTATAAATTTGATCCACCGTTTTTTGGTCCATAGAATAACTGAAAAAAAAAAAAAAAAAAAAAAAAAAAACAATGTAAAAATTCATCGACAATGCGAAGATTAAACGTGTTGCTTGTAACGACTTTTTCGCTCGCCAGACATCTTTCTTTATGCCTCAACACTCAACGTCGCGCTAATTTACTTGGTTATTTCACTTGCACTAGCACTCGCTCCCGTTCTTTATAGGCCCCTCGCTATTACAATGATTATTCGTGTACACGAGAAAAATCGGTCGTGCACGTGATCGTATCTAATTTCCAACGGCCATGAACTCGAAATCATTGGGTCAGAGATAACAAAAACGTGAATTTCACTAGTAAAATATTGATGAAGAATAATTTTTAATTTTTTTATTTCAATCCAGAATCAGATCGAACGTATTTCGAGCGTGCGAGTAACTATAAAAAAATTTGAGACAAATACATTTACTCCCCCAAATAGTTGTTCTGGTAAAAAATCCGCATCTTAACACAGAACCCCCACAAAAAGTTATGGGAGAGAGAGTGAGAGAGAGAGAAAGAGAGAGAGAGAGAGAGAGAGAGAGAGAGAGAGAGAGAGAGAGAGAGAGAGAGAGAGAGAGAGAGAAAGTCAGAAAAATTTACCAATCTAATCATAATCTCACAAAAGATGCCAATTCAAACCTGCTCAAAAATTATGTCTAAACTTCACAAAAAGTTGTTAAATAAATAAAAACTATACAATTATTAATAGTCAAATACAATAAAACTTATTAACCTCTAATAAAAAATCTTCCAAACAATAGAAAATAAAGTTGTTGTACATAACAGGAATGAGAATAAAAAATTATTATGAAAAAAAATTCTTATACAGAAATAAATTTCAAACGAAAAAAATTCGATTGAAAAAAAAAATTCGGCGAAGTACTTGACGAGTTTTTTCGCTCAGTTCGTGCAATGTATCGCTCATGGTTACAAAGTCGCCGAGTCCTGTCTCTCTCTCTCTCTTTCTCTCTCTCACTCTCTCTCTCTCTCTCTCTCTCTCTCTCTCTCTCATAACTTTTTGTGAGGTTCTAATTTTTTGAGAGATTTGATGTGAATCAGTGCATCTTGGCAAGGTTGGTTATTTGAGAGGAAATCTCTTTAATAACTTTTTGTGGAGGTTCTGTGTTGTTGAGAGGGGGTTTTTTTACCGGAGCAACTATTTGGGGGGAGTAAATGTACTTGTCTCAATTTTTTTTTACAGCATTTATGCCTTTTTTGTAGGGGATCCTTTGACATTTTGTATGGAACTTATAGCTCGTCAATTAAACATGTTAAAAATATTGTGTACGTACTTGAGTGATGCAAAAAAATCAATATTTTTTTTCGGCATTCTAGCAAAATATGGTGATATTTAATCAGAAAGTAATTCTATCAAAAGTTCAATCCTTAATAAAAATTGTTAAGGTCGCTCAAGCGATTTTTTTCTCATTACCATTCCATAAAAAATTACACCGAAAAAATACTCCAATAGCATCATCACAATGCATTGAACGTTTTTAAATAAAACAAATCAAAACGAAACGATATTTCGAAAGAAAAAAAAGGATGCGCATAAAATATCGAGAGCAAAAGTTTGATTAGAAATAATAATGTATGCTACAAGTGCGGAAAGCAACGAATTCTGTACTCGTACTTGTGTGAAATGCACCATAAGCCTTCGGTGCTCGTGCGACAATTTACGCGCGATGTAATTCGTTTTTTTTTTCGTACATGTCGCATATATTATTTTTTTGCAATGTCTACCCCGAAAGTGCGATTTGAGATTCAACAACAACCGAGCGAAATTTCATTACGTATCATACGGATGACACTTGAGTTGACGTTTCGGCACCTTTACAGGCCTATCAAAAAAAAGCCTACCGGTAAGAATCTCTATCGCGTGATCTCTACCAAAGAAATGTCAACCAACAAAAAAACACTATCAAAGCGTAAAACTACCAAGATTGTTCACTACCATGGTCATACTCTACCAACGAAGAATTACTAACGTTCTAATAGCTACAGAGTTCTAATTAATCACAATTGAAAGAAAAAAATAAATAAAAAATACGTGAACTCGCAACATCCTGATGCAAAACGCTGTAATTAATTGATTATTGTGGAAACAATTGTCGGAAATTTTCGAAAACCGTTCGAAACGCGATGCTTCCTGTAAAGAGTCTTATTAGTGACTCGTCTTTGACATGATAGTATATCGAGTCGCTACCACGACTCTAGATTATAAAATTGAAGGCCAAATAAATCGTCGTAAATAATGAGCCACCATGGGTGCGAGAGAAAATTTTCCAACTTTTCTCCTGCATAATGGAACGCTATTTTTTGAGAATGAAAAAAAAGATCAAACCTACGTTGAGTTGAAATATCAAGAGAGCAGTGCGAGGAGCAGTGGTTACATGTTTTTTTTCCTTCGAAGTTATAAAACAATCCATGCACGTGAGACACGGGCCCGGGATGTTTATCGTCATTTATCCACAAATCTTTTACGTTGCATCGGTCGTCCAGTCGGTAAAAATTACACTGCCCGTTTTTCTTTGACACAGTTGAATTTTTGAGAAAAATAAAATTTACAGGTCATTCTCCTTTCATCGATGTGTAATCGAGGTGCAATCTTTCTTTTTCTTGCGTAATTTCAAGCTTCTTCGAAAAATAAAAAAGGGAATTTGCTTGTCAACTATTTTCAAGTACGTCCTTGGGCAATTGCATTATCTACCCTGTAATGGTTGTAACTGTATGGACAAAAATTGGATATCTCAGTAAAATAGTATATTACGCCACTAGGGAGGGAAAGTAGGCTATGTCAAACCGCGTGTGTGCGTATACTATTTTTCACCACATCTCCGCGGAAAATTCGACTTACGCAAGGCGGAAAGTTGAACTTTCCGTGGAGGTGTGGTGAAGAAATAATTATAAACCAATTTATCAAATGGAGTTTTGAAGCGGACAAATTCAGCTTTGTCTTAATGATATCGTGGCGGTTCCGTGCGGTCAATTGACCGTATGTAACATTTTTTTTTTTTGAAAAACTACAAATTAACATTATTAAGGTGTATAAAATATTTTTTTTTATACAGCCGTAATAAAACGACAGCAATCCTGATCAATGAGATAATATTTTAAAAGATCACATATTTTTAATCACTCAATTGAGCTACTTGTCGTCAGTTGTTAACAGTCCATGAATAATTTTTCAAGGGAAGTATGCCAATGCTACATACACGCGCTGTTGTAAACATAAACCTCTTTCTTAGACTCTTTTGATAGCGGAACAGTTCTCGTTTATCAATAAGCTTGTGTTGGAGACAACTTAAAATGTTGTGACCTTGGAAAAAAATTGATTTGCACGCCCGTAACCGCACATTTGGTACCTGCTTCGTCAACATTTCTGTTTCAGCATAGCCTAATAACATAGGTTATGTTACCGCTGTCACGAATGCGTAACGTTGCCAGCTCGCTATAAGAATTTTTCACCGCGGACCGATCGAACTACTAATCGAGTTTATTGAGGTTTTTCCAACTTTAACTCAAAATTTTGCAACAACTAAGTCGAATCGGTAACTCGTTTTTTTTTTACTCTATGATATCAATCTTTGGTCATTGATTTATAACTGAGAATCAATACTTTACGGCTATCTAATAATTAAATATATGCAATATACGATCGGAATAAAATCCGAAGGGTTATGTCATAAGACACGGGGTTAAAGTTACAAATTTTGGAATTTAATTTCTCACTTGAATTATAGGCAAAGCGTTCCGAATTTTTTTCTGAAGAAAATGATGAATTCAATCGACAACATGTTTCAAATCTGATATTGTGTCTAATACTCGACCTTTCGCTACGACCTCCTTAGTTTATGCGATTTTTGCGTTTATTGCGCTCGGTACGTAATTTTGAATATGGCTGTTTTTTGTGATTATCTTATAGGGCAAAATCAGGTACTGGGCCAAGGCTGCATGTATATATTATGATAATGTTATATAATAATCATAAACATTTTTAATTTTTATAATTAATTGATTGTGGCGCACCTCGTCGATAATTATACAGCCACACAAAAAAAAATTATTTTCGAGTCTGGGGATGAGACACTCAAATCTTGAAGTATTTCGATCTGCTGAAGCTGAATCCGGGGTCTGTTTGACCTCATCGGGTTAGGGTCAAGGTCAAATTGAGAAAAAAAACCATTTAATCGGAGAAAATCGGAAATATAAGGTTTTGGGATCGCTTGATTCGAATCCGGAGTCAGTTTGACTTTATCAGATCATGGTCAAGGGCATTTCAAGGTCAAATTAGGAAAAAAACTTTTAATCGGAGAAAACCATCAGAAATATAGGGTCTTGGGGTCGCTTAATCCGAATCCGGTGTCAGTTTGACCTTATCAGGTCAGGATGAAAGGCATTTTAAGGTCAAATTAGGAAAAACCATTTAATCGGAGAAAACCATCAGAAATATAGGGTTTTAGGGTCGCTTAATCCGAATCCCGAGTCGGTTTGACTTTATCAGGTCAGTGTCAAGAGAATTTTAAGGTCAAATTAGGAAAAAATCTTTTAAGCTGAGAAAATCACCACACACACACACGCGCGCGCGCGCGCGCGCGCACACACACACACACACACACACACACACGCACACACACACACACATATATATAAATATATGGTGATTTTCTCAGCTTAAAAGGTTTTTTCCTAATTTGACCTTAAAATATGTAACATCTAACAAAACATGTAACATCTCTACCATATTAAAATTCTGCCATAATTTACATCTATACTCCAGAAATAATCTATCACAACATCTCTACTGTAAATAAATATCTGCCGCTGACAACTCTACCACAAAAATGTATTATTTGATAACATCACCATATAACATTTCTACTACATGACATCTCTGCCATATTAAATGTCCACCATATTTACATCTCTACCACATGCAATGTTATGTTGTGGTGGACATTTAATATGGTAGAGATGTCATGTGGTAGAGATGTTATATTGTAGAGATGTTATCAAATAATAAATATTTGTGGTAGAGTTGTCGCCGGTAGATCTTTATTTACGGTAGAGATGTTGTGATAGATTGTTTCTGGGGCATAGATGTAAATTATGGCAGAATTTTAACATGGTAGAGATGTTATATGGTAGAAATTTGATCAAATCATTTATTTTTGTGGTAGAGTTGTCGCAGTATATTTATTTACCGACAGATATGTTCTGGTAGAATATGCTCCTGGTAGAGTTGTTATATGGTAGACGTTTTATCTAATATTAATTTTTTTCGAGGTAGAGTTTTTACGTTTGGTAAAGTTGTTACGAGGTAGTATTATTTATGGTAGAGTTGTTTTGGGATATTTTTTTGGGCTAGAATTTTGAATTTTGGTAGAGATGTTTCTGGTAGAGTTGCAAATGTGCCCGCGAATAATATCCGTTTTCGAGGAACGACAATAATTTGGTAGATACTAATTTTTATCGCTTAACCTCCTCTCCACCAAGTTCTTTATTCAATTTATACGTCATTCCTTCCATGACTTATATTCTTTCAGAATTGTTCATCCATTATATGATAATAGATGAATTGAATATAATTAACATAGCGACAGTTGATAAAATAGAAAAGGTATATATATTAATATTATGAAATTCACGCACTAATGATATTAATTTTTTTGCTCTAAATACATTTGGTAACTGCTAATCACATTTTTTCTGTGCTCCTTCAGGAAGACGCACTTTTTAATCGTAATAAAATGCCATGAATTAATTCTATAGAGAATATTTAGAAAAAAAAAATCAAAAGAGTAAGAATTTCAACTCGAACTTTTGTTGTAAATACGCTTTCATTAGTTTTCGAATGAAACAACAAACGTGATGCGTAAAAAAGGATTATATATTAGGCGTTGAATTGGACAGCGGCGAGGGAACACGTTTCATCGGGTTAAAAAATGTTGATATTTTTACATCGATTATGATTGTAAATTGAATCAGAACGAAATTGGATGTAATATGGTGCGTAGACAAAAACCATTTTTTAAACTCATACTCGGGGACAAGTGATGAGTATTTACGGAAATACTATATGTACCTATGGGGATTACTCGGTACTTACGAAGCCAGCCAAGAACGTTACACGCGTATTATGCTTTTCTCGCACGGCAGTAGTCGCGTGCGTGATATTTCATCATGCGACTCTTTCACGAACGAAAAATAAATAATGCTTCATTTTTCGACCGACGTATTCATTTTTTCAAATCACTTCGAGATAATGATAAAAAAAACGCGTTAAGGTCATATTCTTAAAACAATTCATGCGCGAAATATATGTGAAAGTCGGTAGTTTCAATACGCATCCATGCCCTCTACTTGCAGTATGAAGTAATATAAAAGCCCTGGATCTTTTGAATTTCCAAGCCCACGATACAGTATATATATGCATGTCGATACATGTACGCTCGACGATACCCATTGGTAAAAATTATAGAGCGCATTATTGCCTACTCGATCGATCGATTCAATTTGTTTACAAAGAAAAGGAAGAAAAAAGAAAAAAAGTATACGTTTAATTATACCGCGTGTTCGAACAAAACAAATTCCTGCATTCAAAAATGTACCATAATTCTGCAGTATTGAGAAAACCTTAAAATTAAAGCAATGTGAAAGACGTTCAAAAAAATATGAAAAACTCTCGGTCGGTAAAAATTTTGTAACCAACTTTTCTCCTACGCAGATGATATTTTGAGCAAATAACGAGAATCACCTCCCGTTCAGTTGAAAAACGAACAGAGTGGTTCTTGTTATTTGCTCGTAATATAATCCGTGCAGGAGAAAAGTTGGTTACGGGATTTTTACCGACCAAGCGTATTTCACATTGCCTTTAAGGTCTTTCACATGGCCTTTAAAAAAAAAAAAAAAAAAAAGTGACATTATTTTGTCTCTTGTGACAAGATAAAAATATCGTTACTTAAACTTAATGGGTGTGTGTGTGTTTTTTTTTTTTTGGGGATCGCGCAGGAAAGTGGAATTATGTATGGTTTAGTTTACAAGACGAGACCGTACAATTAAATTTAACGTACTATTTAAGGTAAATACTGTACTGTATGCTAGTCAAATGGGTGATAAAACTTCACAATGTTTTTATACCAAGTTTAATGCACTAATTATACATAGTGAAGATGAATTTGTAAGATGACGTGTCTAATTAACCTAGCAAAATATTAATAACGATACATTTGCGAAACCATTAACTGATAGTGACAAATTTCCATTATGACACATTGTCATTGGGACTTTTCAAAGATTAATCTGTATTTTTTGACCGATTTTAATGCACCACGTCTTATTTTGTTCCTCAAGAGATTCCCTACGAATTCATTATGTAGATTTTTTCGAAGTTTATTTGTTTGGAAATTATAGCAATTTGTTTATAAAAGATTTTTTTCGCTAAATAAACAATTGGCTGCAACAGTGGAACGATCAAGCTTCGAAGAAATCTACATGGTAAATTCATAAAGGATCTCTTGAGGAACAAAATAAGACGTGCTGCATTGCAATCGGTTAAAAATAACGGATTATTCTTTGACGAATTTCGATGAAAATGCGCCATCATGGAAATTTGCATTTATCGGTTGATAATTTCACAAATGTATCGCTTTCTCAAGTTTTCCACGTTAATAAGGCATGCTGTGATATAAATCCACTAACACAACGTTCAATTAGTGCATTAAGCTGGGCATAAAACAATTGTGAAAATTTAGCACTCATTTGACTAGTATGCAGTAAAGTATATACCTTAACGATATATAATGCGGAATAGATGCGAGGCTCGCGCAAGTATTGGGCAACTGTTGAGAATAAAAATGTAATATGTGCTATACCGAGATTAGTCAAATTTTCATGCATCTCGATAAATGCGTTTAATTTTTTAAGTCATCCAAGTCGACCAACCAATGATACCAAATATTGAAACAACGGGGTTTTAAATACTGACCCACTTGGATAATATAATCGCGATAGAAGGCGAAATTCTGTAGAAAGAAAGGTCCGGAGTTGATTTCGTCTACGACGCACCGTTGATGAGATACAGTGCATTATCCAAGCGATACATACAGCCAATAATTTGAGCCGTTATTAATTAATCGCCGATATCTAAGGAAGCGTTGATCATAGAGAAAAATGGTGTGAAAGACTCCATCTATCTAGCCAATTTTTTCGACCGCGTTTAAACAGCCGCTGCAAACAGCCACTGTGTAATATCCATTATTTGATGTTCAACGTTATGATATTCGTTTCGAATTAATGCAAATATTTCTTATTGACAAAGAAATAATATTTGTGCAAACGGTATGTGCACGAGAAGGGAAGGATTATTTTTCGCCAGCTTGCTGTTGACAAAATCTTTTTCTGGCCCACCATACAGCAGCCAGAGACGCTGAAAGAAATCCAATTCCCGCGACGATACCCATGGAAATGGCTCTATGCCTCCTGTAAGCCGGCACGTCCAGGCTAAAACGACTTCCGGTCGCGCTTTCGATCGCCATTCTTTCACTGTTGGCCGACACTTCGAAGGTATAAGTGTTGTCTTCTTCCAAATATTTCACTATACGATGGAAATTCATTAATTACCATTACTTGTTACCAGTTACTGCTAACAAGAGCGGGTTTAATGCCGATCCGATCAATATGAAGGTCAGCCCCTCGGTAAGCTACTTACCTAGGTAAAATGGGTCAATCGTTTTCGCCCTGCCGTACAGTTGATCCGTTGATCCACGGTACCATTTCACCGTATAATATCTGACTAATTCTTTGCCGTACAATGGCGGCTCCCAAGTCACGAGATAGCCTTCGGCCGTTGGTTGAACCTTACCATTTCGCGGTGGTCCCATCAGCTCAGATTCTTACCAAAAGCATTTTCAACGGTCAACATCAACTATTGGTAAAGTGTCAATGGGATACTGTAATTGCGAATATTAGTAAACTAACCTTTACTGCTACGAAATTCCGATGCCGCATTCCGGTCCATTGTACCTGAAATTCAACCATTGTCATTGCAAAATAAATGAAAACTATGCATGACTGTACTATGCACGATCTCAACTTTATTTAAGATCGATCGATTACCTTGATTTGGCAATGTCAGTACGCGTATAGACTTGCTGAACATCCCGTCCCCATGATTGTCCTGACTCAGTACCATGAATTCGTATTCTTGACCTGGGTTTAGGTTCAATACCGTTGCTTCGGTTATTTTCTTAGCGGGAATTTTCATTGTCTTCCATTCCGCCGTATCCGTCGGCCTGTACCTGCACCAGTAGTCATCAACAATTCCATACGCTTATCAATTCACATTTTTCTTTTTTTTTTCTATACGCGCTAGTATTGACGCTCAATTATTATGCGAATATCAACGAGGTTAAACGTTCGGGTGCATTTACATTTTGAGTGGATTTAATAATTGTTTTTTGTTTTGTTTGGCGGAGCAAGCAATAGGTTAGTTGATAAATGAAAATCACGAGGATTTTATTGATTTAAATGATTAAATGGGATGAATTAAAGTCGTACCAGACAGCATATTCCATCCTGGGTCGGACATAGCCGGGCACCCAAGTCAGCGTTACAGCCGTTTTGCTGCTGTTTGCGCTGAGGTTGTAAGGAGCCCTTGGTGGAACGTTGAGAACCATGAGTTCAGCATCAGCAACAACCGTCGCAGCCTCGTTACTAGCTGCGCATTGGTACAAGCCACGATCTTGTTCTTGGATTCGCTCAATCGTGAGATTTCCTCCGCGGAGAATGGTCCGTTCCTGGATCAGCGGGGAGCCATCCTTAAACCATACGATGGCTGGTCTCTGGGATTGATCACCGTCTCTCGCGTCGCAGGGTATCTCAAGTGTCTCGCCCAATTTCCTCATGTACAGGCGTTGCGGCGTGACCGTAAAGATCGGGGGTCTTTGAACTACCTGAATCATTTGAGGAGACACGACATTGGTTTGCTTTTTTTTCATTATTCCCCTTCATCCCCTTCATTTATACGGATTAAAGAGAAGCTCAAAAAATATATCGCGCGGTCATATTAGTTGAGGTGATGAGTTTTGGTCGTATCATCTTTTTTGACATGTGCGGAAAACGGTGGCACATGTTCCGTTCGGTGAGGCTACGTGCCTCTCGAGCCGCACTTGGCCGCTATCTATAGAAGCAAACAATTGGCAAAGAACGAGTTGTAATGGGCGCCATCGCCTCAATCAACCGCTCAATCGCCTCAATGAAGAAATCAGCTTTTCTCTTTTCGTTCCGCCTTTCGCAGCGGATCTCTGCCGTCGTTCCAAGTACACGAGTCACAAGCCAGTTGACAGTTGGGCGGGAGTCAGGGACTAATGAGAGTTAAACGCGATATTTACCACTGAAATGGCTGGGCTTGGTCCTTCCGTGCCCAATTCATTGTATGGCGTGCAGCTGTAACTCCCCGAGTGGGTCTCGTCAACTTTACTGAAGTATAGGGATCCGTTGCGACGATAGAAAACTCCTGGCACGTTATAAGGATCGAAAAGAAAACCGTCTTTTTCCCAGCGTAGATTAGTCAGTGGTGGGTTTGCCCTGAAGTGACAGTCCAGGCGACCGGGTTTCCCGTAAGGTAGGAAAACATCACGGGGTGCATAAATTACCTTTGCTTTATCTGCAAACACCATCGGAAACCGACCATCTCTCGGTCATTATCTCAACTGTAAAAGTTGGCTGTTCACAATAAAAGAAATTCGTCCACAACACTTACACTGAACATTAAGAAAGGCGGATGCCTTCTGAGTGTCACCGTGCGTGTCAGTTATGACACAAGTATACTCGCCAAGATCACCAATCGCAGCCGGTCGAATCTCCAATGTGCCATTGTCATTTACCAAAGTTCTAAGTCTCAGATCCTATAAAAAAAAAATGAAAAAAAATGAAAAAAATAAGCTGATCAATCGCTTGAGCACGAAGGATCCTTTGTCCGCGGCTTGATCAATTATATTCCGTTTCGAGTGACGGTTTAGAGTCTGATTATCGAGTGTTCTCACCTCCGATTCCGTGATTTCGATACCATCGCGAAGCCAAGTGACAATGGAAGTAGATTCTTTGGCGACACATTCAAAATCGACGTCTTCACCTTCCATCACGGTTCTGTTGACAGGAGGTATTGCCAGCAAATTCTCACCTGGAACATCGTCCGTCAGCGACGCGCCTGCATTGAATTTTTTAATGAGTCTCCCTGGTTCCTGGTTAGTGTGGGGGAGCTCCTCCGTCACTCTTATCATTCTCGCTATTATTGCTGCATGCCCATCGATTACTCTGATTCCACTTGTTAATTTTATGTTTAGCGAGATTAATTTATTTACGACAGATTTTAATTGATTCACCAAACCCCGTCAATTATTTGATTTCAGTTAGACCTTTGATCAACTACCACGAGTGTTATTAGGCTTTAAAATTTGATGGTTTACCTTCGTCGTTCTTTTACAAATAAACAATGCAGCGCGGCGTATACTCTGCTCCTCAACAGCCTTCCCAATAATATAAAATATACCCAATAAAGAACCCGTATAAATACTATATCCAATAACACAGCCAAAGCGTCAACAGACTGTAAATTCCTTTTGCCAAATCAGTCAGCGAAATTTCTACCGGTTAGAAGAAACTGACCGGATAGGTGTGTTGGGTCGCTATTCAGTCTTCGATAAAGCGAGCAATAGTTATTTATTCTAAATTGACGCGTTAATACTCTAGTCGCCTGTGACTCATGGGCTCATTATTTCAAAAGGATGAAAGTTTCAAAACTGTGAAAAATGTATTCTGCGCGTATAGCAAATATAGGAAGTTATGACCCGGGATTATTCATCCGAATAAATTAAAATTTCCAGCGTGGTATATGGAAACTGACCTTCGATGCTCAGAAAGAACCAGGTGCCATTATTTCTGGAGCTGGGTGATCGGTCGGGAAAAATGACCTTGCATTCGAACCAGCCCTGATCACTTTCCCTTATGTTAGTCAGATTGATGCTTCCCTGTCCGTATTCACGACTTACCGGTCCCTCAAGCAAGTGTATCCGACCTGCATAGTCGTCAGCAATTGAGAGCACGCTGTTGACTCTCTCGTAGCCCGGCACCTCGTACCAGGAAAAAATCGTTCGTCCCTGAAACGTTAGACGCATCAATTATCACGAGTTAACGTTCTTCAGTGGCGACGTATTCATCTCGCGAGAGCTTTTCGAGATTCATGCATCCGGTACACATTCGTGCATCTTACTCTCTCTTCCTCTCTCTCTCTCTCTCTCTCTCTCTCTCTCTCTCTCTCTCTCCCTCTCTCTCCCTCTCTTCTCCTTACTATATATATATATATTTATTTGGCATTCCACGCCATATCGACCTACGTCAGACCCTTCCATTCTTTGATTCGGCTGAAAATTTTATATGTTGTATGAACTATTGTAAGAAGCTCTCTTGATTTTTTTCAGATTTTTTTGTCCATGCACTTGTGAGATATGATTTTTTTTCAAAATTCGATGTTTTTTTCTTCATATGACTGTAACTCTCTCAAAAATCGACCAAATCGAACTTCTTTTTTTTTGGAAAAGTTGGTTTTTCACCGTACCGTTAGAAAAAAAATACGAAAGAATAATTTATATTTGTATTCCGTATTTTTTCTCAATTTAAAGCAATTTAAAGCAAAAAAAACATTGGTTTTAGAATGCTTGCCCATTTTTATTTTTTTCAAAAAATTCACAAAAAAACTTTGTCAAATTATATAATTTTTGAGACCTGTTTCATCGTGGGCAGATTTTTCCTTATATTTTTTTTTCTCATTTTGAAAATAAAATTCACTTTTTTTCAGTCAATTTGGACCAAATCGAACTATTTTTTTTTGATATTTTCTTTCACACCAACATTTCTAATATAAAAAAGTCCTATTTGGTACGAATTGAATAAAAAAAGTTAATTTTTTTTTGAATCTAAGAAAAGAAATATTAAAAAATATTTCTCCACGACGGGACTAGTCTCAAAAATCATTTAATTGGTCAAGGTTTTATTTTGTGAATTTGTTGAAATAAATTAAGTGTGCAACGTCATAAATTTAATGACTTTTTGCTTAAACATTGAAAAAAAATATAGGGGACGATTTTTAATAATTATTTCACATTTTTTTCCAAAAGTTTGGTAAAAACCTACATTTCAAAAAAAAAGTTCATTTTGATCCAAATTGACTGGAAAAATAAAATGAAATTTTTTTTCAAAATAAGAAAAAAAATATAAGGGAAAATCTGCCCACGATGAGACTGGTCTTAAAAATTATATAATTTGTCAAAGTTTTTTTGTAAATTTTTTGAAAAAAATAAAAATGAGCAATCATCCTAAAACCAATGTTTTTTTGCTTTAAATTGCTTTGAATTGAGAAAAAATATGGAATACAAATATTAATTATTCATTCGTATTTTTTTTTCTAATAGTACGGTAAAAAACCAACTTTTCTAAAAAAAAAGAAGTTCGATTTGGTCGATTTTTGAGAGAGTTGCAGTCATTGGAAGAAAAAACATCGAATTTTAAAAAAAATCATATCTCACAAGTGCATGGACAAAAAAATCTGAAAAAAATTAAGAGAGATCCTTTCAATGGGTCATGAAACATATAAAATTTTCAGCCAAATCAAAGAATGGAAGGGTCAGACCCAGGTCGAATCGGTATGGAGTGCCCCATATATATTACTACTTCGCGAATTGGGGAGAATTTATCATTTGACACAAATATCTTCATCTCATAGAACTATTATAGGAACTACGCAAAACCGTCGAATGGTTAACAAATATTTTTATATAAATCTCAGCTACAAGTTTTTCGGCTAACACAAAATATATTTCAGATTTATTTGAGTTTGCCTAGGTTAAGACTTAATTCTAAATGTAGGTTAAAACTGCTTCACAAACAAATTGAAAATGAGTGATCACTATCTGAGAAGAAAAGAAGTGCTGCATATATATATCACGTGTTACGAGAGTTGCGAGTCAACTGCTCGGTTAGGGTTTGCAAAAATGGTGCTAATAAGGCTTAATCGTTTGACAATGTATTAACAGTGACCTACTACTGCTAGTATTACCACTACTACTACTACCTCTATCACTACTACTACTACTACTACTACCACTAAGACTACTACTACCACCACTACTACTACTATTAAGAGTAGTAGTAGTAGTAGCAGTAGTAGTAATAGTAGTAGTAGTAGTAGTAGTAGTAGTAGTAGTAGTAGTAGTAGTAGTAGTAGAAGTAGTAGTAGTAGTAGTAGTAGTAGTAGTAGTAGTAGTAGTAGTAGTAGTAGTAGTAGTAGTAGTAGTAGTAGTAGGAGCAGCAGCAGCGTTGTTACTGATTCGTGGTAGTGCTCAGAGGACTGACTAGACCGCAGCAACATCTCCAGTTGCTTCGGACTTTCCGCAACTCAATATAACGTCCAGCTTTGCTTTTCGTATTCCAATTATACTGATGCCGGGCTCGCTGCTTATGAGTGCAGCACTTGTGCTTTGTATGTTCATCGTCAGTAGGGAACACTCGGATTAACTTTCATCATTTTATCGTCTCGTGCAGAGATAACGTTCAGTAATTCGTGCTCTATTCATTTTCGTTGTTTTGTATAGTTTCAAACTTTTTTTTCAAGTTAATTAGGAACAACTGTTGATGTCTATGGCTATGGTTAATTAACGTGTCGTATAAATTTTTGAAATTACAGAGGATTCGTTTTAATCCCATTTTCTGGGCAGTAATGCGTTAAATGTGAAAATATGAAGGGATACGAGGGACTGCGTTGCTACATCTAGAAGAAAAACTTTTAAGTAACAATTCCTCGTGTTTCGAATTTGTTTGTTTTGTCCTAAGGTCCGAAGAATAGGCTACATAAGGGGTTCGAAATAAGATAGAAACTTGAAGAGCTTGAAAAATATGGGAGCATTAATAGAGCGCACACTATTTTTGTTAACCACGTCGACAATTGTCGGATGGAAAGACTGATCAAATATGTCTGTGTCCCCTCCGTGTCATTAAGCATTACTCCCCATTAAATAATTCATAAAATATTCCAACAACCATTTGTTAAAGTCAACAGGCGTTCTTAGAATGACCTTGAAAGGATTCGTAATCAGCTATCATTTTTAAAAATCTCTCGTGACTTTTACTTGGAAAAGATTAGACAAATTTTTATTCAGAAATTTCGAGTCAACGCGGTCGTTCTCGAGCGAGCGTTAAGTTTTAGTAAACAATGCCCATGCAGCTATATAATCGCACAATGCCCATGCAGCTATATAATCGCGGCGTGACTAAAACGTAGAGCGCGTGTTCGTGGCAATGCGCGTGGGAGGCCAATTTATGCTCGCCGAGTTCGTCCTTCAGCGTGGCTGATTAGCGGCGATACCGATCGACTCACGAAGAAACTAAAATAGATTTTTCGACTCAAACAGTAGTAAAAGTGAAGAAAAAAGCGCCGTTATTTATCATAGAATCGGTCCAATCCGAGGCGGAACATAGGTGCGGATTTTTTCTAACGTGCTTAAGGTACGAAATGGCCTTAACAACATCGATTGAGGTCGACTCGGTATGAGCCGAACCAAGTCTAAACATTTATTTAGAGGTCACAAATACGAAATAACGTCGAAATGTTGTCTGACACTTGCTTTTTTTTCGCTGCACGGTACCATTGAAAAATGTCGAGGTTGTTCATAGTGAAAAAAGTACAGGATACAGTATAAGCATGACTTTAGAACGAATCAATGGTAGACACGTGACAAGCGTCTAGTTCAGCCTGCCAGATAAACGCCTTTTCGTTCTGTCAGTTGATACATATACCGTTGATATATCTAGATAGATAGGTACCAGGGTAGGAGGTTTGCCTGCCGTGTCGTATTGTGTCACGTTGGGGTTCTCTGAGCATGATAAAACGGTAGTCCGGCTTGTACTTTGTTCAAGTATGCAGATTAGGCAATAGGTATAGCTATGAGAGCGTTTAAAGGTTTGCCTCTAATGCTTCTCCCCCCGCAGAGTCAGCAACCATGCACCTTTAATAGACCTGCTCCATAGTTGGTTCAATTGTCCCTGATAACTGCCCAAGTTAATGCTAAACGTGGCTCTTTTTCTCAATGAATTTTCTCAACCTATTCTTCGTCACCGTCCCCATCGCCGCGACATTTCTTCATTCGTTAACGTATTCAAATCGTATGTACTCTATTTTTTAATTCCCAACACGTGTTAAATTCAATTTTCATCGCTCACAAGAAACAAACCGCGGTTAATTGTTTGATATTGCAATTTATCGTAAATGAGTATAACTACTTTCCCTGTACCGCAATTTTTTTACACCCCTCCATCCATAGCGGATAGGCCGACGAAACCCCCCTCTGTTGCTTTCTCTAATCCGCGCACCTCTTAGCACTAACTTAGCGGTAGCACTTCCAGTTGGCTATAATCATTAATTATTATTGATAATATTGCGCGATCTGCGTTGCGTTGTGAAAAAGAACAAAAAAACATTTCCAGAGACTTCTTATCAAAATCTCACCATCTATTTATCCGGCCAAATTGCTAGTCACCGAACTACTGCGACTCACCGAATAAATGATTGATGTATACGCCATAGTCGTAGATATAAATATCGAATTGATGTGAACTGGATGATTATACTCACGTCACGGTTCCAGTGCAGAATGTAAGGTATTGGTAAATCGTGAGGAAAATCCAAGTGACAGTTGAACACTACGTACTCCCCAACAGCTGCTGTGAAATTGTTTGGAGGCTTATCGTCGTCAATCATAAGGCAGCTTCCCGCGGCTAATGTTTGAGAAAATCATTTTGAGATCTCATCATTTTTTTTCTATTCAAGTTTATGCTAATATTTTTTATTATTTTTTCTACATTCTCTTGTATCTTATGTGGTTGTGGAATAATGAAGGTTGCGGTAAAATAATTACGCGAGCGTAATGAAAGCTGATACTTGTTGGTTAAAAGAAAATGATAACACTAAGAAACCTTGATATATATCCGACATCTAACCACTTGGCTACTCTTTCGGATGGCGTATCGACCATTTACCGGTAGCAGAAATCATTTTATTTTGCTCAAAATTTTTGATTGAATTTCTTATCTAGCTTGTCTCAATTAAACGGGGTAACAAGTAGAACGTTTTAATCTATCAGCTGTTCGTTATCAATGCTGTTTAGATGTCAAATCTATAAAAAGTTCAGCATAGTAGTAAGTTGCTATATGACGGTTGACGAATTTGGAATCCTCCGGCCAATTAGAGACTTGAATTTTTAAATTTCGTAATAATAAATATATTTATTAAATGTAACTGGAATGATTTCAAGTACCATCCTTGGAACATATAATTGTCATAAATATATATTTTTGCAAAATTTTTCATGTTCTCTGCTTAGTTTTAAAGAAGAAAAAAAAACGAAAAAACTTTCTGTTTCAAGAAGATGAACCATTATCTGAATATTATTTTTATTTCAAATATAATAGACGACAACGCACATCATCAAGTTCACTCTATGGCATGATGAAACGATCGAGCCCCTTTCATTTGACTAGAAGGATCGATTACAAGGGCCCGACCTAGACTTGAGTCTCCACTCTGAATACCAATTCCGGGTACAGTTGCAATTAAAATTGCGACTGATTCGCACGATAAATCGACTGGACTAACGATATATCCAGCTTTTGCAAAAAGATTGTGATATATTTTTTATTGTTCTGCATCATGGCGTCGCCGCATTTTTTTAATTAAATAAATACTCATCATTAGTCTCATTGCTGTACACATGTATCGAACTTGGATTCGCTATTTGGATACATATTTCGATTTATATATTGGTCGATATCGGAGAGCCATGATACATTATTGGCTCAAGAGCCCGTTCTCGTGTCAATATTGTGCAATGAATTTTGGTAACAAGACAGTCGGGAGAAATTATACTCTACATTGTATACTAATGATGAAGTATGCGAAAGTTTCTTTGATTTTAGGCAAATGAAATGAGGAAAAATCAAATTTGAGTAATAAAAATTCAAGCACAAACCTGCGCAACAAAGGAATATTACGAAGAATTGCTGCATCTTTGTGATGACGTAACCCGACATCACCGTGGTTTTTTATAATCAAAGTAAAACCTCTCGGTTACTCTCTGAGCAATCACGTCTGTTCACCTCGTGAGTGAATGCCGAAAAGTCAACGCCTCGTACGTTACGAGGAGTAGCGCGAGCACATCTGTCATCACCGTCACTCAAAAACCTTGTTACCACCTGGAGTCGCGTTCCTTCAATTAATCGTTATACACTGCTCGTTGACCTCGTCATTCCATTCTTCAATACTTGTTCATTTTCAGACTCGATCCTCGTACACTCTCACGTGGATTCGGTTCGAACTGGAGATGTGTCACTTTCCTTCTGGATCTTTCTCCTCTTCGTTCCGCAAGTTTTTCTTACCTTTCCTATTTTCCTCACGCTTCATTCAAATAAAAGCCTTCATTTTTCTGCGGAAACTTTTCTATGTCGCCGAAAGTATTTCTCTCTCTCTCTCTCTCTCTCTCTCTCTCTCTCTGCTGGAAATCCTTTTTGTTCGCGACAACTTGTAATATTGTTGCCCGCGAAAATACGTTTTTTTGTCTCACTGAATATCGATTTTGCTTCGGGAAGTCTTAGACTTGTGTTTTCTTCCTCCACCCTGACCTCGCCAACACTATAATCACTCGAATTATGCGATTTGGCTTCGATAGAATGAATATGGCGTCTTAATTATACAAATAAAAAATATATGCACGTATGAAGAAACAAAAGTGATTGGAAAATGGATTGGAACGCGAAGGGGAATATTTCGCGGAGGACGAAAGGATGATCGCGAGCGGCTGCCTCCGGACTGTCGTTGATTCGAGCTCCGTGAGTGATCGAGAAGCGGACGAGATAAGCGGAGAGTAGGTAATTGCGGCAGATGTGTTCTCTCGGGGAGCTCGTCCAGTCGGTGAATACAAAAGCAAGTGGAAAAACTGGGAGGATCGAGCGGGAGGAGGAAGAGGGAGAGGGTGGGGAGACCTTTAATTGTAAAGCTCGGTGGGCCCGTCCTAAGCATTGTTAGAATTTCGAGGAAACGCATATATCGCGAAATGGCATGCAAAATGAATGAAGCGTGCCAAACAGAACGTATATCCGTCTTGCGGATCGACTCATTTGTCAAAGGCTTATTTGAGCGCTAAATGCAAAACCGTGGTTTCAAATCTTTATAATTACATATCTGATTATCAATCAGACATGTCATTATTTGCAATCAATGCAAACAATGTTGTCATATAAAATGATATGATTGGGGTCGGACGCTAAATTTATACGAAATTTGAGTTAGCCTCGTCGATCTTGTCAAAATGGACACTTGATCTTAGAACGTCAATTTGAATGGAAATTCAAAAATAGGATCGTTGCATTAATTTATCTAGAGACGCGGCAGCAGCAGCCGCCGCGTTTTGACGCCAATTATTAGAAAGATATTAATTGATGATTATAATTGAATGTTCAAAGCTTGGACAAAGTGATAAGTAAATACGAAAAATCTTGATTGTTTGAAATTTCCAATATTGCTATCATTAAAAAAACGTGATGTAAATAAATAAATGAGCTCCCGCCACGTCACAATGCTTCGTCGCTTTAGCGAGGCACATTTTGAATTTACCGAAATTATAGTACTTTTGTTATTCGTCCAATAGAGATACTCCGTAGTGAGGCTTTTTCCACATGCATCAACATCGCGGCCACCCACAGTAATTAAACTTATATTGCATTTATTTGGAAAAAAGGTGTCGCGTTTGCTGCCCGGGAAGTGAAAAAAAACCTTCCTCCACAATTGCCAAGCTATGTTATTGCTTTGGTCTTTGTTTCATGGTAACACTGCTTTTATTGAGACTGATTATCACTGAGAATTGGTGTGAAATCCCCCACAAATTTAATTCCTTCTGCTCATACTCACGCAGTTGGATTCTGGCTAATACGCAGTCGTCTCAATAATGCTTCGCAGACATTTTAGGTAAGAAAATAATAACAAGATCTTGTATAAATTTTAAATGATCCAATTATCTCGGCTTTGGTCTCAATAGTTTTTTCATTACCAAGTCCGTTGATATAATATTTTATTCAAACATATCGTTTATTGATTGTCAAATTTATTTCTTATTGCTTAATTTATTAATTGCACGTGAAGTATTTATTTGTAGATTTTTTTTTCTATATCTCGTAGAGGTATTCGTTTAATTGTTTAATAAGTGAGTGCGATAAAAGAAGGAAAAATAAGATGAAGACGAAACAAGTGATAATCGAATAGTTCGATGGGAAGGGTTGAATAACGAATACGTTGAATAACCGGTCGCGGGTTTGTCAATCGTCGGGGATAGCCATGCGCACGGTAAACTCGCTCGCATTTGCGTGGGTGACCTCACATAACGTCACATCCGCCCCTTGCTACATTATCAGACTGCCCACAGCCTTGTCACGCTGTTGAAGATAATAGATCCATTCGCATGGATCACGATCCCGGATTCGACGTGCCCGGGACACTCGAAATAATCCGTGCATAATCACACTCGCGCGTTTTTCCCTTCTTTTTTTCAACAACGATTTCCCCTACAACACTGTATTTCCCACACTCATATGCCCTATATTAATTATCATACTGATGTTTTATGCAAATTTTGTTTTTTCGACCGGAAAAATAAACAAAAAACATAGAGTATTTGAGAGATGAAAAGTATAACTGGGAATATTGAAATCAAATTTCTTAAAATAAGTGTGTATACGAATTTAATTTTTTTCAAAATGAAACTATGCAAAATATTATTTGCATCAAGTACGCTTATCTAGAGACGCGGCAGTGTCTTTACGCCAAGTACCCTTGTGAAAATTCAGTTAGGGCCTTGGCTAGGCTCTGATTATGTTTCCCTTACTCTGTTTAGGGCCCCAATACAGAAACCCGAAGGCCCCTTGCGGGCCCCGGTCACACTTTGTCAATGAGGGCCCAACCGGGCAAAAGGTCGGGTCTTTAAAGGAAGCCCTATTGGAGCCCTAGCAAAGAATAAATGTTAATAGTAATATTTTTTTTTTTATGATTAGAATTGCATATCTGATCATAGATCATCTTATTTCAGTATTTGTATTACTCCGGATATTAACTTGTGCGGAAAAATTTTCTTACCTACGCCGGGATAATTATCCTATTATCTAGTTGAGAAATTTTGGCTCAAAAATGTAACATATGCCGCAATTACTTTTAATGAATTTATAAGTGACAGAGTTCTCAAAGTAAGACAGAAATAGTCACAGTAAACTTAAATTCCTATCAAGGCGGTCGTCTAGTGTGTCAGGTAAAACAAATCGATCTTTTTTCTTTCATAAATCACATCTCAAACATATGTAGAAGACGTGGGTAAAAGGATTTTTCGAAATTGGAAGCCGTTGAAAAGTTACAGCCTTAAACTGGAGCAGGTATACGGAGCACGCGATTATATACAATAACTTTCAAATGCGTTTTTCTCAAAACACATTTTTTTCAAACTGCTGCCATGATATCTCAAAAACTAGTTAATTGCCATGATATCTCAAAAACTAGGTAATCAGCTAAATAGACCCCAAAAAAAGTGCGAAAAATTAATTTTTTTTTCTAAAGCTTAAAAAAAAATATATTTTTTGGGAATTCTGACTTTATTTTAGTTCCATGTAGAGCCTCAGGTCTCACAATTGGAATGGCGTTTGGTTTTTTGATTTTAGATAAGCAGAAGGGCCGGAATCATGGTAGCAGTGGAGCACCTCTTTTTTTAAATGTATCCCCGTTGGGCGGTGTATCTCCGATTATATTCAATATATTGACTTCAAAAAATTCACAAAGTTTGTTTAAATATTAATAAAAATGATATACAATTTATAAATTATTTGATTTTAATGGTTTGTCAAAAAAAAAATCCCCAAACGCATTAAAAAAACAGCCTTCACACTAAACGACCGCTTTAACAATAACAATAATATCAAGTATAAACGATAATGAATTGAATTATTAATAAAAAATACATAGAATAATATTTATTATGATTAATGTAATAATAAATATAATTATTGTTTATATTTTATTATTAATATGTAATAATAATAATTATTTATTATTAAATAATTATTTCCAATTGTTTATAAATAACTAAATATATTCAATATTGCAAAAATAAGCTTTATTGCTGAAAAAAACACGTTTGTTTGTGAATTGAAATGACACAAGCAGATTCAGATTTTTCGTCCAATCTGAGGAATCCAGATCAGTTTTGTTATTAAATATTACAATTTATTTCAATGAGAGTTACACCGATGGAGACGGACTCAAACGCATCATTTTTGAATAATATTGGCGATCCTGACATTTCCCGATCGGGTTCTGGCCTGGCAGTATTAGGGCAATAAACTTAAGGCTACGTTGACAATGCCTGTCTGGGTCGTCAATAAGTTTCCTCACTGAAGCCTTTTCTTGTAAACTCAATCAGTCCCGTTATTCCCCTTCTGGGGCCTTGTCTGGCTGTGGCGTTGAAGTTCTTAGTAGGGGATCGACATTTCGGCCCTTACGGGGGCCCCAAATTTATTTCGGGCTGCCCTAATAAAATTTTCCACACGGGTATTAAAAAGATAGTTTTTAAAGGTCGGAGGCAAGTCGCGCCGAGAATCTATACTCGATTATATATACTAACCTTTGTTCAACAACGCTATCAACTCCGAGTCTTCGGTATTCAATTCAACGCCGAAACCCACGGTTTGTTGCTCCGAAAGTACCGGGCACCTATAAAAATCATTCCTTCAAGATATTATGAATTTAGCGAGATTGAATATTTGGATCACATCCAACCGAATGATTTTAGAATTTTACGCATTATTTATCATTTGTTAACAATTGGCCAACATTCGTATAATTCGTGACGAGACCTTGTGCGACGTAGATCGAGATCACGATGTGTCTAATGTGCCGCAAGAGTCCTTGTAAAATGCGTGTGTAGTAACACGAGTCTCGTAAGACCAAACGGATCAAATTACATACTCATAATGTACAAACGGATATTTATTGGAAGCGGCTCATTATTGATTTATGTACAAATAATCATCACGAAAACGGAAAAAACAAAAACACAAATATATATAAAGTAATTTTCACAAAACAGTGAGAATTTTAAGAAATTTAAAAAAATACGAAAAAATACGAAAAAAAGCTCGGTAAACTTAGTTTTTTGGTGAAAAAAACATTATTTAGTATTTTTTTTGTACGAATATTGTGGTTTTAAAAAAACTTTGAACTTTTAATGTGCAATTGTATATGAAAATTTGTTTTTAATAACTTGTTGAATTAAAACCGTCCATTTTCAACGACTTCTATATTGTTATTAATATTTTTATATTATTATTATTATTATAATATTCATTTTTTTCTCTAATAACATTGAAATTATATCGCCTCGCAAGTTCATTTTGACAACTAACTAATTGCGTTAATTAAGCAGTCATACAGACGTGTTTAATTTGATATGCTTCCCGCGAAAAATTGCGAACCTGCGTGCTAAATTACACTAATTCTCATCAATCAAAGAATCTTCTCGAGTCACACTATAAATCTTGACGAGCGTGATTTCGTAAGACAATTATTGCGACACGCTGATTTAGAGATACTGATATCGTACAAAAATGTTACGAAAAGAAAATATACATGGTGCATTTCTTATTATTTTCATTTATTTATATTATATGTATTTATTTTTTGTTTATTCATTTAAATATATAATATATTTATATCGTAAGAAGACAATATTAAATTCCAACGCGTACTTACCGAATAAAAATAAATTCATGTAATAGGCTTTAATTACTATTAAACAAAAAAAGGCCATCTCAAACGCCATCATCAACGCTGCAGTACGTTTAGTACCGCATATATTACCTCAAAATTTTTTACATGCTGATAAAACATCGATCGAAGAAACGTTTCTACCGCGAAAAATGCACGATTATCGTTAGAAGAAGTTTCAACTTAACGGGTAAAACCACTGTAGAATTTTCGAAAAATCGATTTTTTTTATTGCCTTAAAATATACTTTGAACCCTCTTGAATATGAGGCAAAAAGGTTTATACCTGAAAAAAAAATTTTCATTGAAATTTCGGGTTATCGAATTTTTCATTTTATCATTTCAGTACCGCGTTTCGAAACTTTAAACGCGTTTTTCTCGAAACACGATTTTTCAAATCGGCACGCAGCATAACTCCAACAACTTTCATTCTTTTCATTTGAACTTTTGACAATATCTTAAAAGTAATATTTCGAAATGAAATACGTACGGAATTTTCGGTAAGTTCATTTAAACATTTTTTATCAACAAATAATTACCCCTTTTTTCGGTCGAAAATTGAACCTCTTCATTCAAACACTCGCCAATAATACAAAAATGAATATTTTCAAAATCCCCTACGTACTTCATTAGCTATGAGTATCTAGATTAAGTGTTTTTTTTTTTTTTTTTATTCCAGATCAACAATTTCACCAGTTACACTGCGTGCCGCAGAGCGCCTCAAATTCAACAAGCCTCGTGGGAATGGCTCTGGTGTCACCATTTTTAAATATTATTCAATCATAATTTTTTGTTGCACAGTTAAATATATGCTTAATAACTCCCCCGAATATTATTATACTATTACCTTTCCTTCCACCTGAACAAAATTGTCGAAAAAAGGCATTTTTTGAGGCCGTTACAGTGGTTTTAGCCCTTAAAAAATTATCGATGATAGTGCTACAGTGACTGCAATGTCGAAAGAAAATACTGTAACCATGGGATAAAAATTAAAATTTTTCGGTTAGTTCATGCTCGTTTAAAGAAAAACAAATTTTTGATACGCGTATGATCCCAATATTCCGTAAGCTACACCTCTTAGCTAAGCCTCTTAGCTAAGGTGGTTTTACCAGTCCTCTCCCTAAGAGGTAAAAAATTGAGATTGCACTGTATATTGAATCCTCGAATTCTCCAAGTTGCGTGAAAAATTTTGGGAGTTGAAAGAAATTGGCTGTAGAGATTTTTTTAAATTTATTTATTTAGTAATACTCGATATATTAATTAACTATATTTTTTTAAATAATTAATATGATACAACAGCAATGGCCGACTACAGTCGGCCCTCATATTAAAAACACATCGTCATCTCTCTCTCTCTCTCTCTCTCTCTCTCTCTCTCTCTCTCATTCTCATTCTCTTGGATCGTCTTTTTTAACCATCATAGTTCTTGTCCTCGTCGTTTCTGTCGACATCGTCGTTGTCGTGATTGATTAATATACTACGGTCTACGATCGTTTACGATTTACAATATCAATTAATTATCAAATTATTAATTCAATTATTAGAATTACTTTAGAATATTGGTACTCTTTGTGTCACCTCCATATTTTCTTTGTTTTCTCGTCGTGTACTTTACGAGCTCATATACGTGTTTTACATTATGTAATAATAATATCAAAATAATAATAATGATAATAACAGCGATGTACTTCAAATTTAATAAAAAGTAAAAGTATTTTTAAATTAATAACGCGCTTGTAAGTTCACTCGATGCATACACTCTCATTCCTCACTTGTCGTGATCTTAAAAATTGTACAGTTATTCACACCAATTTATCGTCTCATCCTATGAATCTCATCCTAGTTGAACCGAGAGTAGAGCCTTTGCTAATATTATGCTTTTATTTCTTGTTATTGTTGTTGTTGTTGGTTCTGTTTTACAATCGTTTGTTCGTATGCGTGTGTGTATAAAGAAATTGTTGTACTATAAAATAAGTAAAATGATTAAGGATCAGGGACGCTCACGTGACGTAGATTTCATGCTCGAGATGTTTTTCATTGAAAATTGCAATCTTGATGAAACTTTTTACAACTCGACGAATTTTTATAATAATTTTTTTTTAAATTGATTACCCAACCAACTCTTGATTCGTATACGAATGGTATAAATAACGCGATGATTGTTTAGGATCGACCGATTTTATGTATTTTTCTTTCGATTATTTAATTATTCGCTATTTTTTTTGAAAACTCTATACAATGAACGCTCGCTTGGACGATTCCCCGATCCATTATTTTTGAAATAGTATTGTTTAACGTTAGAGAACAATTGTGTACTATACGCGAGTTGACTGTACTTTAAATTGGTTTTTTTTTTATTTTTTTTTATCTCGAAATCATTGAACTCGCGAGAAACCAGTAGAATGTTTATTAATTCATCGACAAAATGTTTCTCATTCTTAATGCCCTCAAACGTGTAATTTTTTATTTTGCAGGTTTTTTTGTTTAATTTTGATCGCAAACGATGTTTATTTCGAGATGAACTACCTGTTATGGGGAATTCCCGGTGTAAAGTTTTCGAAAAACTGCTGGTACGATCGATGGTATTAGCTTTTAGAAGTCGTGTATTTTTTGTTGTTTTTATTACTTCATCCATTGAGGAATGGAGCTGGCCTAAGTCTGAAGACCTTCGTTAAATACCAAAACTATGAACCTCAGTTCTCGCCACGAAAATATTCTATTTTGTTGTTTTGTTAAATTTAAATTATCAAACGCAAACTAGTCGAGAATCTCGTGGAATCGACTCAAAAGACGGACCTAGAGAAATTAGAATATTGAATACCTTCCGTTTTGGTTTTCACTTGTTGAATTCTTATTTCGCGTCCCAATTTCATTTTTAAATGGTACATTTGTTTCCCCCTTGCTTTATACGTACAAAAACGTCCATCCTCATAGTTTTTCAATTGACGACCTGCCGGACCTAGAGAAATTTTTCTTCCTCAAATTAAACTGTTGAAATAATTTTCTTCATTTAAATTATACCAATTCGTACTTTCGAAAATTGATTATGTTTTTTTCAAATATTCACGAATGACCTTATGTTGTTGTTGTTGTTGTTGTTATTATGATTATTATTATTATTATTATTACTATTACTATTGCTATTACTATTAATATTAATATTAATATTATTATTATTATTATTATTATTATTATTATTATTATTATTATTATTATTATTATTATTATTATTCTCTCGTTCTCTCTCTCTCTCTCTCTCTCTCTCTCTCTCTCTCTTTGTTGTGGCTGCTGTCACATCGCTATTTATTTTGTTTTCTTTAATTAACGTTACTTAAGAAAAATTATTGTGCCGATAATATGTTCGGTCGCTAGCGAAACCCTAAACAGGCAGTGCAGTACGAGTGAGTCCTTAAGCAATCTCGAGGCAAGCTTCGGCCTAATATCACGTTTCGAGTCCATTGCTCATCATTTAGTTACTTTTTTGCATTATTATTTCATTATTACTTACAATATATATCGTGTATTTGCATATTATACACACACACACACACACACACACACACACACACACATACACACATATACGTATATGTATATACATACATGTCTACATATGTATATATCACTACATACATATCATGTGTGGTTAACTTTAAGTTACCGCTGTTGTTGTTGTTGTTGTTGTTGTTGGTGCTGGTTTTTTCCCCTTTATTACGGGAAAAAATATATATACAGCACCGACTCTCGGTACTACCTACTTTTTCCCTCAATTCTGTTTTCGTTTTCTTTTTTTCTTTGGAGTAGCTTTGTCCGATCGAGGAAATTGCGAAATTTATTCTTAGTCCTTTTTCTTGATCATACACATCAAACAAAAGTCTTGCTTTCAAGGAATATATCTCTCAGGAGTGGAGCAAAGGGGAATATGGGAGGTTTCAAAAACCCGAGAAATTTTGAATGCCCTCGGCGATGGATTTCAGAAAACGTTTTGTCTTTCTTTTTTCGAGGGGTTACAATATCATCGAGTCTTTCGGTTTTTAATGGATTTTTAAAGGTTTGTTTTTAGTAGATTAGAAAACCACACAAAGACGGTTTATTTAGCATTTTTTCCGACGCTTTCGATTATTTACCGAATAGATTGGGTTTACCTGTATTTCTTGGATTTATCAATTTCTACATTACCGACAAAGAGAATTGAAGCACCCATTTTTATCGATGATCGTGTGTGAGCCACGGAAGAGTTGAAAAAAAATTTGCTCTGTTATTAAATTTAACAACGATGTTTTTGCTGAACCATCATGAACCCCCCCTCCCCACCCTCGCCCCATTTTGCACATTTTATTTCCGTGTATAAAATTGCTATTTCGATGATGTTTGAAATTAGGCTCATAAATGTCGACTCATGTGGATCGAGGTTTTTCATCAAAAGATTCATTGATATCAATAACCCTGGATGAATTTGGAAATTCTTAAAAAAAATCGCCTTCCCATGTTGTTCCTCTTCTGAACCGGGAAGTTGGTCTTGGATTTTTCGTTTTCTGGTGTTCCAAAAACTCGGATTTGTCCCCAATCGTGGCCGTGTACCGTCGTCGCAATCGTCGTGAAAAAAACTTTTGTTATTGTTGTTGTTGTTATCGTAATCATTCGTACAATAACTGATAAGTACTTGAGACAGAAAACTCTTAAGAAGCAGAGGTACTCAATCGTGTTTGGAAAAAGCCAATTTTGATAATGATTTACATAAATGGCAAAAGAGACGGGTGTTTCGATGGACTGCAGGTTGGACGAAAGTTGTTGTGAGGTAGAGTCAAGTCTTGGGATTAATTGTCGGTTGATTGATTTTTAGCAGTTGCTTTTCCATAAATTCCACTTGAGAAGCACTTAAACACATCGATCGTGCTCAATAGGTTCGCGGGTTCGGTCACAATCTTTCATGGACTTTATTACATTTGTGCTATTGATACTGACAAATAATACAACACTTAATAGAAACTGGTTGTGAACATCATCAACTTCGCGCTCCGATAAAAACTGATCGATGGTCAAGGAGTCAGCAAGCGCTTTCGAGATGCGCACTTTGCCTTCTTCTTGCTTGCCGCTGTCGAAACTGATGGAACTCTGCTTTCATAGCCTGGACCCTAGCCTCGATATTATCTCTGGTATAACGGGAAGATGCCTGATGATGATGATGATGATGATGATGATATTGAATGGTGTGAACCTGGTGAATCTGAGGTATGTGAGGATTCACGGTATTGATCTGATGTACCGGCGGACGTTCTTCCCGGGTTGGCGTTGATGCGGATGTTGGGGTTGGCGTGCAAGAGACTGGATCGAATTCGTAGTGACCGTCGACACTACCGGCGTCCATCGCAATGTTGTTGTTCAGATTGACGTTGTTGTTGTTGTATTTGTTGTTGTTGGTGCTGTTGTTGTTTTTGGTGTCGGCGGCGTCGTCGACGGCAGCGGTGGTAGTGTTGTTGATATGGTTGCCGTCGGTAATGGTATGAGAGAGTTTAACGGCTGATTGTTCTTGAAGCTCCAACCATCGACCAACGAGAGGTGGTGGCGGTGGTCGATAGGGGGGTGGTCTCCACTCGGCAACGGTGCTACCACTCCGAGAGCTCTGATTTTGTTGAGAGGTATTCTTACTTCCAAAGCCGGAACTACTGGAACGACTCTCGGGTGATGTTTCTAGATCGGGTGAGGCCGCCAATTCAGGAGCCGATCTTGCGTGCCTGGCGTGTCGCGGCGGAAGTCTGGCTTTTGGTCGACCGGCAGGTTGAGGCGGCGATGAAGTTGCAAGCGGTTGAACAGGTACGAATCTCCGGGATTCGGCGTGGATCGCCTTCAACGATGGCAACTCTTGGCTGTAGCGTTGATGGACCAATTTGAGATAACCCGGCGGCGTTGGGAATGATCGTTCGACCGAAGATGGCTGGCGTACCGAACTCAGGTCACTGAAGTAAACCGGTGTCCATTGTACCTGGGCTCCGCAACTTGGCGAACTTGCGAGAAATCTAGATGATGCGATAGTACAGATGTTAGTCGGCTGATTAATCGCCGCATCCGTACCGAGGACAGACATCAGATTAGTCGACACGACCGGGGGTTGCGACATTCCGATCGAGACCCCGCTACCTTCGGATCTCAGACTTAGGTGACTCCTACCAACCAGCGGACGTCTCCATGATGTTTTGAAATGCGAATGCTTCGGCAAAAAGCCACCGTCGTCGCTGCTCGACGCGTCCAGGATACTGTTGTTTGCCGAACTCATCAAAGAATCAGCAATTACGAAACGTCCATCAGCCGCTCGGGAGATCTTACCCAGCGGACGGCCGCGCGATGAATCCGGGCTGTCCGGGCTAAGTATCTTGCATAGTAGACTTAGACCTGGTACTCTGCTTTTTCTAGGTCTACGGTAGACATAAGGCGCGTTAGTCACGATCTTGGTGATTTCTCGATTATGCAGACTACCGAGTGAGAATTCAAGATCAGGACGACCAACTCTCTCTGTCTCTCTCTCTCTCTCTCTCTCTCTCTCTCTCTCGCTCTTTCTCGCTCTCTCTCGCTCTCTCTCGCTCTCTCTCGCTCCCTCTCGCTCTCTTTCTTTCTCTCTCTCCCTCCCTCCCTCCCTCCCACCCACTCTCTCTCTCTCTCTCTCTCTCTCTCTCTCTCTCTCTCTCTCTCTCTCTCTCTCTCTCTCTCTCTCTCTCTCTCTCTCTCTCCCC
>OZ022417.1:30880383-30882883 GCA_963989365.1 Rhimphoctona megacephalus
GAAACTGGTCACCTTTTTTCCTCCTTCGGGTCCGGCAGCAGGGAAAGATTCGGGGAGAGAGAGAGAGAGAGAGAATGTTGTAACACAGCGATTACATTCACAGAAAAACAATCGGTGATGATAATGATAATAAACGTAACGCTAAATAATCGAAAGTAAGTTTTTTTTTAAACATAATTCTAGGCGGTGATTATAGGGAGCAAATAGATTTGATGTGATAAATATATTGTCATTTTTATATCGAAAAATTTTCTGTAATCGATCGTAGTATTATTATTATTTTTTTTTCAAAAACTACTCGGGCGAAGAAATCAGTTAACCGCATCATTGAAGATTCGGGACTGAAAGTGTTTAAAAAAAATAGTAAATGAATAATTCTAGTGAGTTCCAAATGGAGATTGAATAAATTACTCAAGGAAATATGCCAGCTCTTTTTTCTACACTTTTTCGACGCGTAAACCCCGTACTAAATAATATGCTTTTTAATTTGGTCGGAAATCAGTTTCGGTAATCGAAAATATATTATTTTATATTGAAACAGCAAGAGTTTAATTGTAAATCATACTATTTTTTTGTTAGTAGAAGGATGAGAAGAAACACTGATTTCGAAACTTATTTTCGCTGTCCCGGTAGACTTTTTTTAATTTCAGTTCATTGGACCATAAATGAGATTTTTTTTGTTCAAACATATGTTCTCGAGCGACTAAGGTGCCAATAAAGTAAAAACAAAAATTAAAATTATGTGGAAGTAAAATGATGAATAATCTCAATGAGCTGGAGAAGGAAAGCGATGAGCCCAAGTTACGAGAGGAAAAAAGTTATATAGATTGTATTGAAATTATGGATGAGTTTGTAGTTACTAGCAATTTGCCCTTCTTCCGAGGTATAAAGAATTTTAGAACGGTAATGGTAAAAAAAAAGACAGAAGTAAAGCTAAGAAAATCTTTTTTTCAGAATTTTTTCATATTGAAGCAAAAAGTTGAGAAAAATAGAGAAAAAACCCGAAAAATAAAGACAGTTTTTTGGAAAGAAACACGATCCTGTTAAAATTCGATGATCCATCAAATGGGGGTACTTCAATGTGAGATTTTTCGTTCAATTCTACAGGGCTAAAAATGGATCGAAACAGGAAATACCGAAATTAATAATCCCGAAAAACTCAAATAAATGACGTAAATAAAATATAGTAAAGGTATTTTTTCACTCCTGTGGGAATATTTTTTTCAAACGTATGTATTTTTTATTTCAACATCTTTATGTTTTTTTCGCTCTGTCGCGCACTAGAAAAGAAAGCAAAAAAAACCTAGAAGTACGAAGATTTTAGAGTCTTGTTTGGGCGACGTGTTAATGAATGTTACGGTCTTTCGGTTCGAGAAGTTGGTTTTAGATTTTGTTTCCCGGTTGGTCCACCGATGTTCGAGAAAAAATTTTTGTCCACCAATTCTCCGAATTACCATGAAATTTACGTAGAACGTACATAATACTATTGAGAAAAAAAGCAAAAAGCACGCTATACATACATATATTTCTGTGTGTGTGCGCGCGCGCGCGCGCGCGCGTGTGTGCGCGCGCACGTGTGCGTGTGCGTGCGTGTGTGTGCGCGTGTGTGTGTGTGTGTGTGCGCGCGCGCGTGTGTTGTGACGTGGTAATTTTGACCACGTCACAAATTGGTTAACAATTGGCACGGCACGAGAAAGAAGCGTTTTTCGTCGCTGACGAATTGCTCTCGAACTTATCTAGAAGGACCAAACGCTAGCGTATTTACTGATTATTAATTTCTTTTATTTTATAGTTTTTTATACGAGCGAACGACGGTCTCATACATGGAAAAACATCGAGAGAGAGAGAGAGAGAGAACATCGGAATTATCATCGTTGTCAGAATTGTCGTATTGTTGAGAGGGAAGGCTTGAGAAGTTTCGGTCGTCAAGGTCATCGACGGAGTGCGAAAAATCATATCGAGCGAGGGTCGCTAGCTCGAAGCCCTCACCCGGAGCTGTCGAACTAGACGATGCGTCAATCAGCATCGGGGATCTTCGGTAAACCTCGGACGTATCGAAAGTCATCGTTTATCAGCGTCGCCCCCGTTTCGAATTCAATCTCGAAATTCAAATATAGTTGGCGAATAATGAAAGGAGAGGGCGAAGGTTCGAGAAAATTCTAGATTCCCGTGAGTAGGTGAAGGGTGGGGGGCTAGGACCCTAATCCGCGAAATCGCGCTTCGGGAAAATTATCGAGGACTCGAGTTTTGGGCAGCAGCGACGGAGGACGTCTTTTCTCAAACCGTAGCCGTCTTGAGACATTATAATATTTAAGTGTTCAAAATTAATTTGATAACAGAAATATTTGCCTTTCGGCTCGATATTATAACAATTTAAATTACAACTATGGATCTCGAGATTGGGCTAAATCAAATACTAGAATTCCTCTCGGCAATTCGAAATAAAACTTTAACAACGACAATTCGCGAACATTTTAAATCGCGGGACAAGACGTTACTA